>APFE030765059.1:29838-71369 GCA_000404065.3 Pinus taeda
CCTTCATAAAAATAAAATACACATCAACCTAAATGTCTTGTTGCAACATTCACCTTTTCAACATGATAAGACAAGCCTAATTGGTATTGAAGGATAAAACTACAAATATGAACATATATCTTTGATTATTCCAGTCACGTGATATCATTACTTTGTAGGATTGTCCCTTTCCTCTATGCCCAAAAGAAGTGTGATGCATGATATTTAAATAACTACTCAGAATAAATTGTAGCGTAATTGATATTGAAGAATAAAACTACAAATATGAGCATAGATCTAATATGATTTCAGTCCCGTGATATAGTTACTTTGTAAGATTGTGCCTTTCCTCCATACCAGAACAAGTGTGACACATGAAATTTAAATAACTACCAAGAATAAATGTGTTTCTAAGTGTTGCATAAATTATAAACTAGTAAAAGTAATTTATTTATAAACTAGTAAAAATAATTTACTGATTAGGTAGGCAATTGGTTTTATTTGGCCTAATGTAAATATGTTTTTGATTAATTTGGAAAAAATTAGGAATTATGTCTTAGTTTTGAGAGTTTTTAAGAAAAAAATTAAAATCAGCTGTCAAATTTTAGGATTTTAGGTTTCCCAATAATTTCTATGGTATTGAATCCATTTCCTCGGTAAAAAACTATTTGAACACTCTCATAGTCAAAAATTTTCAAAAAAAAATTCACTGGAATGTCATTTTATTTTAGATGATTAAAAGGAATTTTAATTTCCACAAGATAACATGATAACTTTAATGTAATAGGTAATCCATTAATAAATTGGTTTAAAAGGAAAGTATCACTAATTCCATTTGGGATGTTGTGTCATTAAAATTCGTTGAAAGTTAGTCGATGAAAGTTGTGGTGATCATTAGAAAGGAAGATTCAAATCAGTTGCAATCAATACTTATCCATCCTACAAGTATATGTATACTTCATCAGGTATTTGTCTTTGTTGGTCTGGGGATCTACCACATCTGGAGTGAAACATACCTTCATTTTCACCTTTAGTTTTTTTCGTGCATACAACTTAATCCATGAATTTCACTTCACATATTCCGCATTGACGTTAAAATGAAATTAGAAGGAAATGAAGTATACATATACCCTTGTAGGACAAGTGACGATTGATCGCAGCTGATTTGAATCTTCCTTTTTAATGACCTCCTCAACTTTCAAAGACAAACTTTCAACCAATTGTAATGTCGATATGGGATCTGAAATGGAATTGGTGATGTTGTTTTTATCTGATGTGCCAATCATTTTTTTCAGGAGAAAAAACCTCCTCCTCAACCAACTTATTAGGGGCGTGCCCAATACATAATCAAATTTGCCTAAAATATTACTATGTCTGATATTAGATAAGATAAGATAATTATATTTATGTCTAACGATTGAGCACAAAGTAGGTCAAAGGGATTGTTGAGTACAATGATGTCCATATAAAGGCGGAGAACCAAATGGTATCCTATAAAAGATAGAATGAATGAAGTAAACTAACATTTTCCCTTGGCAGAGAAAATCCAGGAGCTAATAGGTCTGAGGATGAGACCCATTTTTCATAAAAATAAAAGAAGGTTGAATGAAGAACACTGAAGAAACTTTCCCATTCGAAGTTAAGATGGATATTCAACCTTTCCCATTCATAACTACATTTTTCCATTTTTTTTACAGGTTAACTTAGAAGAGGCGAATGAATGTATTTCACATTGGCTCTCCCCTTCGCTACTTGAATGCACTGATTTATTTGGTGTAAGTTTTTGTGATCTCTCAATTGTATCGGATGCTACATTTCCATTCATTCCACAACTATTGCAACTGATTAGTAGTATACTTGCTCAGTAGTATATGAACCAGCGTCCAGGAGCATGGGTCATAGAGGTCAGAGTCGAGGAACGTGACTGAATAATATGTTTCTTCCAAGATAGTGGAAACATATAAAGGCTTTTTTGCAGGTTTTCTCTGACCAAGGACCAAGACGAGGATAAAAATTGTTTGTTTCAGTTTCCTAAGGTTGGTAGAAAACACCAAGATAGGTCAGAACCTTTCATTAATGAAGGTGGAGGAGCAAGGATCCAGGATGGAACGAGGAAATAGGAAAAATCGACCCTAGTTTTCTGACTAAACAAATCACTATAAAGCTAATATTTCCCACTGTTTCGAGGATGGGAATCAATGTATAATGTTTACAACATTTTTTTCTGTTGTTACAATGATTAACATACAAGTCAGAATATCTACTACAAAAATTTCAACTAGCCTTTCGACCCAAGGGGACCTATGACACGAATTTTTTAAAAGGACTATAGATGATGACAGAAGAACGATTAACGAAAGCATAGAATAACTTTGTTTTTTAATGCATACAACAACCTTACATCGGTAAGAGGGAGGAGACAACCTTCAGTGATACACACAGTTATATGTTTTTAAGAGATGTTGGGTGTAGAGGTGCCACACACTCCTACAGAGGATATTTTTTCACATTTGACTGTCACAAGTATATTCTAGGGAATAAAAGTCGAAACAAGAAGAGTGGAGCTAGAAAATTAAGAAACCATTATTCCTCGAGATGAATAACATATAAAAGTGTTTGCTAATCATTTTTCTAAAGAGGTCATAGTAGCTATCAGTCAAAATGATTTGGGAAGAATAATAACATTTACACTACAGACAGTTATCACAACTCTCCAGTTTGTTTCCATAGCAAGGGGAGACAAAACAAAGATGCTTAACATCACATACTACTATGCTTATGTTTGATGAATATGTTTTCCGCAAGTATGAATTACATATTTCCAATCTTCGATTTCGATTCCCAGGGACTTTCAATCGATTCTCCAGTATCAGACGTAACCAGAGGAGACAAGATCTATGATATTTTTGTCATTAACTGACATTTTCAAATTGCATGGATCTGAGTCATCACAATCATTGTGAATTGACTTTAATTCGGTAGTAGGTAGGTAGGACATTGGAACAGATTTCAAAATTTCCTAAGAGTGCCACATTTACTAGGTGGGAGGCTTGAGGCATACTCTTGTCACACTTTCCTTTCTCCTGTTGGAAAGGCAGGGAAGCTTAAACACAACTTTAACACACAAAACATATGAGTTACGACTCTTCTATTGATCACACAAAAACTTAATGATTACAATGAACCCAATGAAGGGCATTTAACCTTTTCCAACTAGTGACTCACCTAAAACAACTTGGCATGCAACCACACACTTTAAATTTGACTATAACTTAACTCAACTTGACTCAACACTCAGTTAACTGACTCTCTAATTTTATCCAACTCATGTGCGAGTAATTAGCTTATTTTAATACTCCCCCTTAATTACAACTGCTAAACTAGGACATGACTCATGACAACTCAAACTTGCATGCTGGTCTATGTCTCAGCTAGGCTTATAACACCCAAGTTTCTTCTCTGAAACTCAAACACATTTTTTGCTAATGACTTTGTAAATATATCAGCCATTTGATCACTAGATTTACAAGGCTTCAAGTGAACTTCTCCATTGCTCACAAGTTCTCTAATAAAGTGATATCTAGTATCAACATGCTTGTTCTTTTGATGAAACACATTATTATTGGATAGTGCAATTGTTGAGGTGTTGTCACAATATATTGTTGGTGATCCTTGTTTTTTCTGCTTGAGTCCATCAAATACTCTTCTTAACCACATTGTTTGACATGTTGTTGAAGTTGTTGCTACATATTTTGCTTCTACTGATGAAAGTGACACGATGGGTTGCTTCTTAGATGCCCATGAAATCACACCTGAACCAAGATGGAACAAATAACTAGAAGTTCTCTTCATGTTGTCCAAACTACCTGCGAAATCACTATTTGTATATCCAATTGAATCCCTCTTCTTTGTGCTTGCATACATTATGCCACAATCTTTATTTCTTGTTATGTATTGCAGAATTATTTTTCCTGCACTCTAATGTGTGTCTTTTGGAGTCTCCATAAATCTGGAAATAAAACTCACTCCTTGCATAATATCTGGTCTTGTAGCTATGAGATACATGAGGCTTCCAACCAATCTTTTGAACAGAGTTGTATTGACATTTGATCCTTCATCATCCTTCTTAACTTTGTACCTATTACAACTAGTGTAGGGACAAGTTTTCAATTTTCCATCCTGAATCTTTTCAACAAATCTCTAGCATATTTATTTTAACAAATAAAAATTCCTTTTTCAGATTGCTAAACTTCTATCAAAATAAAATATTTCATGAGACCAAGATCTGTCATCTCAAATTCTTTCATCATTGCTGCTTTAAATTCATAAAATTCAAAATCACTTGTATAAGTCATGTCATCAACATATAAGCAAACAATCAAAATTTGTCCATGCTCATTTACCTTTGTGTACAAGGTAGGCTCAATGTTGCTTCTGCAAAATCCATTCTTGATCATGTAGTTGTCAATTATGCTATACCAAGCTCTAGGTGCTTGCTTGACTCCATAGAGCGCTTTCTTCAACCTATAAACTCTATCTTCATTACCTTCAAATTCATATCCTGGATGTCGTTGCACATAAATTTATTATTCTAGAATTCCATTTAAGAGGGTTGTTTTCACATCCATTTGATATATTTTCCACTTGTTCTAAAGAGTTGTGACAAGCACTGCTCTTACATTATCCAATCTGGCTACCGAAGTAAACATTTCTCCAAAATGTATTCTTGGTTGCTAAGAGAATCCTTTTGCTACAAGTTTTGCTTTAAATCTGTCAATTTCACCTTTATCATTCAACTCTATCTTGTACATTGATTTCACACTAATGAGATTTTTGTCTTTTGGAAAATCAACCAAATCCCATGTATCATTCTTTTCAATAGCTTCAATTTCTTCATCCATGGCTTGCACCCAATTTTCATCTTTGATTATTTCTTCGAACGAAGAAGGTTGGAATGACAACAATGCAAAATTTGAACTAACATCCAAATCATCATAAATATCTTTCAGACTTCTCATTTTTTTCTTACCATTTCTTGATTCATCACATGATTGATTGTTGGGAGAATCTCGATTTGTTGATCTGCATCAAGGTCCATGTTGTGCATAAAATCTTGGAGTCCTTGTTGGTGTGTCTTTGTTTAACGTCTTCACCTGTGATTCTTGTTGCTCCTTTTTTGCTACATCATCTTCTTCCATCAGTGTAACTTGTGCATCAATTGTTTTGTCTACAGTCCCATTCCATGACTCTTGTTCTTTAAACACAACATCTCTCCTAATTATGGTCTTCTTGGTGACAGGGTTATACAATTTATAAGATTTTGATTGCTCATTATAACCAGTAAATATGCGTTTTCACTTTTATCATCCAATTTTCCTCTTCGATCTTTAGGCACATGTTCATAAGCTACACATCCAAATACTTTGAGATGAGATACGCTGCAAGACATACCTGACCATGCTTGTTCTGTTACTTTGTTCATCACACTCTTTGTAGGAGATATGTTGATCACATAAATAGCACATGCAACTGCTTCTACCTAATACTCATTAGACAAGTTTCTTCCTTTCAACATGCTTCTTTCCATGTTCGTAATTGTCATGTTCTCTCTCTGCTACACAATTCTGTTGCGGTATGTACCTTTGTAAATTGTCTTTTGATTCCATGTTTTTGCAGTACTCATGGAATTCCTTTGAATCATATTTTCCACCACGATCTAACCTCAATACCTTGATCTATTGTTCACTTTGGTTCTTTGCTAAGGCCTTGAATTCTTTGAACTTTGCAATAGTTTCAGACTTCTCCTTTAAGAAGTAAACCCATGTATTTCTGCTATAATCATCAATGAAAGTGTGGAAGTAAGAACTAGCTCAAGAGGTTTCTTTGCTCTATATGCAACTCCCTTTGGAAAAAGTTCACGGTGTTGCTTTCCCAAGATGCAACACTCACAAGTACTAGAGGTTCCTTGATGGGGGGTAATCTTCTGACTATCTATTTTTGTTGCAACAATCTTAAACTAGAAAAGTGCAAGTGTCCAAACCGAAAGTGCCATAACCAATAATCATTAGAATATGTAATTGTAAAAGAACTGACCTTATCACTGTAATAAATGACTAGAGGAAAGAGTTTGTTCCTCATCATTTGCACCTTTGCTATTATTTGTTTGCTTAGGGGTTTGTCATATATGACACATTCTTGACCTTGAAACATAAATTTGTATTCCTTATGTGTCAATTGACCAACACTTATCAAATTATGTTTGAGACCAGGGACATAATATACCTCTAATATTTTCTTCGGCTCCCCCTGCTTGGTCAAAATCTTGACCACTCCTTTTCCATCTACATCCATAGTCTTATCAGTCCCCAACTTTACCTCTGTCTTCACAGATTGATCCAAGTTCCCAACCAAAATCTTGTTGCCTGTCATGTGGTTACTACAATCACTATCTAGTAGCCACACATTATCATGGTTCATAAATGGTATGGCAAGCTAGGAACATGGAGTTAGTACTCTCTATATCGACATTAGCTCTTTGGTTCTCTTGATCAGCTATCCTCTTCCTGCAATCATGGGCATAGTGACAAAATTTATTTCAATAATAACATCTCACCTTTGATTTGTCAACTCATTGATTATTGTTGAATCTTCTGCAGTTGCTTCCACTTTGATGTCCATGCTCCTCTCGGTCATCTCTCTTACCACCATATCTTTCGCTTCTTCCTCTGCCTCTCGATCTACTTCTACCTCGACCTTTGTTTCTTGAAATAGAAACATGTCTTTTGAAAGCGATTTCTAAAGTGGAATCCTTATTTCTGTCTATCCTTTCCTCATGTGATAGAAGTGATCCCATCAACTCATCAACTGTCATTGATGTCAATTCCTTGGCTTCTTCTATGGCTTCTACCACAACACCAAATTTGGTAGACAAATATCTAAGAACCTTCTCAACCATTATTTGATCATTAATTTCCTCACCATAAATTTTTAATTGATTTACGACAATCATGACCCTATTCATGAAAGAATCGATGTCCTTTGTCTCCTTCATCTGCAGACTTTCAAAATCTCTCCTAGTATTCTGCAACTTAACAATATTGACTTTGGCCATACATTTATATCTTGTCGCCAAAGTATCCCATGCTTCTTTTGTTGAAGACGTGATCATAGTCTTTTGGAACACTACTCGATCCACTCCTTGTTGGATAAGATGCAACACTCGTGCACACTTCTTCTTGTCTTTCTTCCATAGATCTCTCTCTACATTAGTGAGAGCCCGTTCTTCTACGTCATCTTTAGGTTCTAAAAACTCAAACTAGACATAATACCAAAAATCATGAACGTGCAACATGGTCACCATCTTAATGACCCACACATCATAATCTTTCCCTGTAAATGGTGAGAATTGAGGCTAAATTTTGAGAAAATCATCTTTCTTCAAGACTTCTCTTCAAAAAAACCTTAAATTTCTTTTTTATAAATTTGTAAAGCTTCTTTTCTTTTTAAAATTCATTATAAAAATTTTATAGAATCTTTTCCCTTTTATTTCACATAACTTTATGAAATACCCTTTAAAGCACCTTGATAAATAACCTTTTTAAAAATCCATTCAAAAACCTTTTTATAATAAAAATATTTTTAAAGAAAAACTCGTGTGCATAAAACCTTCAACTTTATGAAAAGTTTTTGAAATCGTATACGCAAACTTTAAAAGCCTTATAAAAAAATATTACGTGACCTTTTCAAACGAAAGGTTTGACTTTCAAATTACGGTTTTCACGTTTTCCAATTCCTCACGGGGTTTGCCTTTTTCCCATACGTGAGAGGGCTTGCGCACGAAACACAAAATAAACTATGCAATTACCCTTATTGTTTTTTTTTGCAGAATCATAATTAAATGTTATTTGCGCAGTTTTTACACTAACAAAGTGTGAAATCTGCGCGCTCTTTAATAGTTTGGCGAATTTACAACGCAAATTTATTAAAAAAAAAAAATTGGCTTCTTTTTCACTCGCTCTGCGGGCACCATGGATCTTGTGATCCTTCCTCACCTTTGATATTAATTTGTTGGAAAGGCAAAAGAGCTTAAACACAACTTTCACACACAAAACACATGAGTTGTGTCTCTTCTTTTGATCACACAAAACTTAATGATTACAATGAACCCAGTGAAGGGTATTTAACTTCCAACTAGTGACTTGCCTAAAATAACTTGACATGCAACCACACACTATAAATTCGACTATGACTTAACTCGACTTGACTCAACTTGACTTAACACTCAGTTAACTAACTCTCTAATTTTAACCAACTCCTCATGCAGGAGTAATTAGCTTATTTTAACATCTCCAATGTACTAGAAATAATGGTATTTTTTAGGGACCACATGCACTCCCATTGCCCTGCTAGTTTCAAAAGGTGTTGAGGTGGTATCAAATCCTTTGATATTTTGCAAGGCTCTTGTTTAGTTAGATTTCACTATCAAAGAGGGGTCATGGAGACCTTTCATTTCCATCTATTGGACTCTAGGATGGGATATTTGTACAACATGCAAGAGTTGTATGCACTCTCCCCTGAGACACTGATTGATGTCACGGTTCAGGCTGAATGGGAGGAAAAAATGCACAAGGTTTTTTCGCAGTCCGTGTCTCCCTTTTCAAGAAAGACTAAAGCTAGAGTTGAAGCCATTACAATTCCCCACTGGAGTTGAAGCCATTACAATGCCCCACTATGAAGGAAATGTTCAGAATTACTCACAGATTCATCCCGAAAAACATAGGGCTAAAAAGAAACCTCTCAAGGTAGTGATCAATGGACAACCATTAACTCTGGAACCCGAGTCTTTTTTGGAGAGCGTTGAAAGGCTCAAAGATAGGGAGTTGGTACAAAGGTGGTGTTGGATACCTATACCAATAGGTTTCATATTTCATGATTGGAAAATTCAAGTGCCAAATATGCTCTACTTTGCTGCTACAAAGGTTCCATATTTGCAAGAAAAGACAAGGTGTGTACATGCCTTCATGCCCATTAAAGTTCTGATGGATGACCCAACAGTGTAAACTGGATCATGCCATGTTTTCAATTTACATTGTAGAATAGAGAAAGAAATCTGTCCAAACTGTTTAATCTTGGCAGATCAGTAGTTAGGCAGAGAAACTAAGGTTCACAACTGCTTAATCTGGGGCCTTGGAAGAAATAAGGGTAGTGCTAGATAGGAAATGAAATGCAAAAAGCCAATGGAAAAGAAAAGGTACACAAAGGGTTTGCAAGTCCAAGTGCACCCTCCAAGAAGAAACAAAAAATGCTAGGCTAAATAGTTGGGTAGGTAGATGGGGTTGCAGAACTGGTGTTCCTTCCAAGATCAACTTTGCTAACCAAGTACAGGAAAAACAACACAGTGGAGCATGTCTAACTCCCCTTTTTTCCTTTGTTTACCACTCATAACTAACATCCCTGCACCAGGTATGTTCATAAGGGAGACTCAGAGCTTTATGGTGGTTCTTATGGCCTTTAAAAGCCACATTTCTTTTGCAAAAATCTTTTCATTTTGATATACTCTTTACACTAAGTTGTTTTCAAGAAAACTTAGTAGTATTGGTCTTCATTCACATTTTCCCCCATATTAACCTCTAACTCTATTATCTAGCTCCCTATGCTTCACTTCCCCTACTATTATAACACCATGGTGTATAAACCCTAAACAATGTATAAATATCCCCTCCTTGGCATTATAGCCATAATTTCCACTCCCAGGGCATTGGATGAACATCTAGTTAAGATCAAGAACCCAAGTCTAACCCCTTTTCTTCATTAGAACCTATCTACCTAGTCAACTCTCCATTTTTGCCTAAAAACCCTTGAAAAAGCCCTTATGAGCACCCTTATACTACTAAAAGGCAAAAATTTTGATAAAATCCACCTTCCCCCCTTATCCTAAGGTCGGGAGCCAGTATGCACCTTTTGCATAAAATTTCATTAAACCCGCCTATCCTAAGTTTTGCCCCTCATATGCCTTATGTGAAAAATTGCACGAAAAACCTTTATTTTTTTTGCCTTTTCCTAATGTCGTCGGGTATATATGATTTTATCAAAGAAAATCATTGAAAACTATGGAAATCTGTTAAAAACCCGAAGGGTCCCGCCAAGCACAGTTATCAACAAAAATGATTATTTTAAGCCGCCCGTTGACTTTATCCGCCGTGCAGCTTACGGGCCCGATATCCGTCCGATCAGGCCTTTCCACATCAACGGTTATCATGGGTTTCGTCGGGGCCCAACGTCTGACAGTTAATCACCAGTGATTTTATCCTCCATGCATATTCTCTGCCCGACAACCGTCGGATCTTGCGCTTTAAATCCAACGGTCTACGTGGATTTCGGAAGGGCCCCAATGTCCGACATATATCATCCGATATCTGTCAGACGATGATGTCACGCGGGGCCACACGTCGCTCCCAAACTCCGTTGGAGCCCCCTCTGACAGATTCCTTGCCATGCAGAAGGGGGCTCGATATGAAGACACCTGTCCGCTCGCGTCACCATCCTGTTGGCACCTATGTCAGCGCCACGACCGCGCACCCTGTCCTCCATTCGTCCACCTGGCCGCCACCTCACGACCCCCGTGGACCGGTCTCAGGCTGCCACGTCACCTGATGACGTCCTGCTGACGTCATCCGACCCAGACCCACTTGCTGACGTCACTCAAAAAAGCGCGCCAATAAGCCAAAAAAGCCATATTTTGACGATTTTACGTGTTTTTTAGCACTTTTTGTAAAAAACACCTCTGCTCGCTCTGCATGCGCATTACGACAAACAATTCGCCAACCAACTCCAGACCATCCACAGAAGTTCAGAGCGCGCACCCAACTACTGTTTCGTCCTGAGCAATTTGTTAAACAGGTATTTGCCCGTGAACCTCCCTGCAACCTGGTTTATTCTCTGTAAATTGTAAAAAACACCCAAACACAGTGGAAGCTTAAGAATTTACCATAAAACCAAACATACCCAACTCCCCCTTGAAGAATTAACGGTCAAATTCCACTGGCAGAGCCATTTCGCACTAAATTTTAGTGAAAACCCTTCTCTGTTCACGCAGTCGTGAACCATGGCCCACAACCTGCTCCTAATTACCAAAAATAGGTCTGCTAAACACTGTAAAAAAGCCTTCTTAGAGAGCCAAGCAGTGTTCTATTCTGCTATAAAACTACCCTGCTATACTGCATTCCTCTAAAAATGCCATTTTATCAGATAGCACGTTCATTAGTCATCAAAAAGCATTCAAGAAGACATGGACACTCCCTCGGCATCAGTAGCCCTCAATGTTACTCCCCTGAATGCCCCCCAGAGAGAGTTGGAGTGGCAAGATTTGGCAGACCTAGACTACCAAATCTCAGAGGACAGCCCATCCAAATGCAAGTTCCACATTCATCTGTTAAATGAGCTCAGAGCTAAGCATAAAGATGGAACAGATATTCTAGGAATTTGGGAGTCCTCCCTCCCAATCTTCAAGCTGCCTCAGGTCAACCAGTTCCCTAACCTGATTCACCTATGTGCTGTCTGCTATGACCCCATGCAGAGGGTTGTGCTCAACCCTGAAGGTGAAGTAGTGTTTTACACAACCCCTAAGGCCATCAGGGAAATGCTCCAGTTCAAAACCCAGAAGAAGTTGGTTCCCTTGTCCCTGCTGGACCTGATCAACCAAGGAGCCAAGACACAGACAGAAGCACAGATCCTAAAGCTCAATCAACTGTTCATCACAAACTCCGACACAATGTTGCACCCTCCCATTTTTGATGGCTACCTAAATCAACTGGGTCTGAACCTGGCATACATGATAAGCTCAGTTTTGAGATACAAATCACTAGAGTTTATTGAGGAAACTGTATTAGTGATGATGACAATGTTTTCCCCCGGCAAGACCCCCATTTGTTATGATTATGCTACATACATCTCAGACAAGATACATGAGCAATTTCTACACTTGTCCAGAGAGAAGGTGTTCAGATACACCTCGTACATTTATCATCTCATTCTGTACCACCAACATAAGAAGTTCTCTTGAGATCAAGAGAACTGATGCAGCAGGCAACCCTAGGTCAGTGGTATACTGGACCTCAGTCTTCCACATCCTCACATACTCTCCATACACATACTCTGAGTTCATAGACTTGTTCATCCATCCAGCTATGTCTCTCTTTTTAACTTCACCCCCTCCAAGACTGTCTGATGAGATGCAGAGGATTCTGCAGCTATCCAGTGCATACTGCATAGGAGATTGGTACTTTTACCAACACTTCACTGTGATCAGAATATATGGGTGTGAGCTGCGCCCATACAAATTGCCCAGGTATGTGCCTATGAGACTGTTTGCCTTGGAATATTTCAGGCAATTTGGCAATGCCGATCAGGTGCACTTTGCAGGAAGGGGCAAAAAGGCACAGCTCAAAGTAAGAAACCAACTCGGCCACTTCGTCCTAAACAAAAGAGAAGGATGGAAAGAGGCAGACAGGATGCTAGAAGGCCTTGGCCTGAAACAAAGCTTCCTTTGGAAGCCCTATGACCCTAATAACTTCATATCCTTGAAAAGGCAGAAATGCAAACTCTCTGACTATGAGCATGTGAGCTTTCTCCACATCCAAAGACATGCCAACCAACCAAAGTGGAGAAGAAACACACTGGAAGAGCCAGTCACCCAAGAAGAACTAGTTGAAAGGGCTAGGAGGCATTTGTTAAAAATGGCTGACTTGGAATCTCCTTCTCAGGTACTTACTCTGCCAAAGCCTCAAGCAGGAGCAGCTGCTTCATCCTCTGCAACACAGCAAGAGGCAGTGCAAACCACAGACCAAGGGCAGAGCAAGGGAAAGGAAAAGGTCATGGAAGAACCACAGGGCCAACAGGGTCAACAACAGCAGCCCCAACAGGAACAGCAGCAAGGAGGCCAACAGGGTCAGGAGAAGCAAAAAGGAGAGGCTCAGATGGCTACCCAAGAACAGACAACACCAATGGCACCTCCACGGCAGGATTCTAGGGTTGATTCCTCCGTCCTCCAAACCCCTCAAAGGGAGGATGTTAGCAGAAAAAGAGAGAGGGAGACTCCCCTCACTGAATCACCAGAGAAGCGACAAAGATTGAATCCCTTCTCAGAAGAGGAAATGCCAAGCATGGAAGCTTCTGCCAGCTCCTTGCAACAGGAGCAAGACAGGGCAGCATTAGGAGAGGTGAGCTCCTCAGGGAAGCAGCAGGGAACAGGTACAAGCATAAAACAACAGTTCAAAGATGCCAAAAGAAGGAGTGAGCCAATAAAGATTCGGCTCTAAAATCACCTGCTAAACATGGCTCCTGCAAACCAACAAAGGCTCATGTCTGCATTTGATGTGCAGGAAGGAAAGATGACAATGAGCCACTTCACTCCAACAGTGCAGCAACCCCAAACAGCTGCAGACTACATCAAGACCAATCTGGAGGTCCTGTCAAAAGACATCCACCCAATGGATCAGATTGAGCTCCAAAAACAGAAGGGTGAGATGGTCTATGCCACCTTGGCTGATAAGGCCTTGGTCAACTACAGGCTGCAAAATAGCCTGAACAATACTGCAACACAGCTTGAGTTGGAAAAGGCTTCCTCTCAAGCTAAAGATAACAGGATCAAAGCCTTAGAGGAAATAATAATAGAGTTTGGGCATGACCCCAATGATGTCAAGGTTGTACAACAAGTCCTCAAGCTGAGGGATGCTGATATGGAAGCAATAAAGAAGAAATTGAAAATCCCACCAACTCTCCACCCACAAACGGATGAGGTTGCCCAGCAGAGGCAAGAAAAGGATGCAGCTTCCTTACTAATGACATTATACAAGGAGCTCATCGAAACACAAGAAAAGCTGCAAGAATCAGAAGCCACATTGGAAGCAGCATTACAGCAGAAGGAGGTAGGGCAATCCTCACAGCCACCTCCAGAAACAATAAACCTTGAGGAAACCCTTCAAG
Organism: Pinus taeda; assembly: GCA_000404065.3. Lineage (NCBI taxonomy): Eukaryota > Viridiplantae > Streptophyta > Pinopsida > Pinales > Pinaceae > Pinus > Pinus taeda. The sequence goes on from APFE030765059.1 coordinate 43,801, forward strand.
ACACTGCCCCTCCCAGCCAACAAGTGCAGCAAGAAGCTCCAACTACCACAACACCAACCACCTCAGCACCAACAACAGAGCAGGCTGAAAGCCTGGACATGCAAAAGCTAAGGAAAGAAATACAGGTACTGGAGTCCCAGATGTCTGAGCTAAGCCAAGCCCAGGACAGCCTGGCAAAAATAAATGAGAAATATGACAAATCAAAGCAAAATGTGGCTGAGAGGGAAAGGGAGGTAAAAGCCCTGAAGAAGAGGATTGCTGAGCTAGAAAAAGAGCTCACATTGGATAAAGTCACAACAGAGCTCAAGAAGGTCATCTGGACCACCATTGGCCAGTCAATAACAAACCAATGGGAATATATTGAGGCCATATATGAGCAAGTGGCACTCATTGGAAGAGCACGAAAAGAAATGCAGAGGGCCAGGGCATCTCTAGGCAACATGCCTGAGATTGCCCCTAAAATGATAGAAGTGTTGAACCACAGAACAAGTTCCCAGCTGGTAAGAATGGGGATTGGAAACAGGACAGAGACTATCTCCCTAATCAGAAGAGTCCTGACAATGAGGAACCTGATTCAGACCCTGGACAGAAGAATCCAGGATATGCAAGCTGATATCAACAAATTTCAGAACAGGTTTATGGCCTTGCAGGACAGGGGGCTCCCCAGCCTATTGGATCCTTCAGGAAAATTACTCTCCCATGAGAAATATGTCAAGAGAGTAAGCAATTTTGCAGCAACACAGATTGCAGAGGCACCTAGTACATCTTCAGAAGCAGGCCCAGTAACAGGGCAGATTCTTTTTAATAGAGTAGATAATTTATTTTTTATTAGAAATGAAATTGCACATTTATTTGATGAACCCCCTCACTTTTATAAGTATACAGAGGTTGATGAGACCATGGGGTCCATTTTGAAACATCAGTTGCCTTCATCAGATACATGGGAGGAATTGACAAGATTACTGTTGAACCAAAGTCAGTAATCGCGATTTTTTCTTCAGCAAACAGTTTGAATCTCATACACAGCAGGACAAAGACACATCAGCAGGTATGAAGACAGAGGCTGAGCCAACTCAGCACAGGTACTCGGCCACAACAACAGCATCAGCAGTCACAGGTAACAGGGCCGAGAAGACACAGGAAGTTACAGCTGCACAGACACGTCATTCAACAGTTATGTTAAAGCCGCTCAACTGACTCCGTGAGCCTCAAAGGTTAAAATTGCTCTAACAGCAGTTAAGAGCCTTTATAACTCATTTAAGATTGTAATAACTTCTCATTTGCAAGCCCTGTACGAGTGAAAGAAGATATTTTCCCTGTCAGATGACTCAATACCTGAGATATTTTGTAATAGACTTCTATATATTTCCCCTCGCATTTGTTAGCAGGGGTTGGACTCCGGATGTAAGAGATCTCTTGATATCTATTCTGTGACTCTTCTATTGTAAATCTTCAGACAACTAATACAAAGGATGATGGGATTTCCCAAAGCATTGTGTCTCTTAATGTCTTGCTGGTGTATGGCTGAAAGTTGCAGGATTCCTGTGTATTCCATGGCTCAATAAGTTTTCTTGTTACTCTCTGTTATATATATGTTTGTTATACTTTCATATATCTTTCATGTTTTCCATGTACTCAATATCTAAATAGCAATGAAAAAGAATAGTCTCAGGACTTAATCATTGATTACCCTGAGCTCAATCTAAGCTATTTCAAATGTTTTCTTCAATTATGGTAACGAAAGAGTAATTCTTAAATGCTACCTTTCACACTATATCATCACAGTAATCTATTGTTTCAGGAATTCAAGTAATTGCTCCTAAGTAATAGACCTCTTCCCCACTTCCCATCTCAGTGAAGAATTCTTAAATGCTCTTTGCTAGTTGTTTCTCATTTCACCCTCACAATTTACAGTTTGTTTTATGAAATACATACAGGCCCTGTAATTCCAGCTGCACTTAAGCGAGGATCTCAAGGAAACAACAGCTACAGACCCCATTGCCCAATGGATTAGTTTCACCTATAGAGAACACTCTAAAAACTATCATAAGCATCCTCCCAACCAAACATAAAAATAAAAAAAACAATCAAACATTTACTTCATAACTAGCCTAAAACTCCATTAAAAACAGTGACAAACCTTACAGAGAGAGCCCTCTCTGATTACAGCTGGGCTAGAAGCTGTAGTCCAAAGATTGGTTAGTAGTTACCGTGGCCGTATTCCCTTGGGAGTCATAGGGAACAACCTGGGTGTTAACAGGTGGCACCATTTACAGATGTCTGGTGAACAGGTTAAAACATGGGTGGAGAGTCAATGGCTACCCCTTTTGAAATACCTCCCAAAGGTTAGCATCCTCTTCAATGGGTGGATGGTTTTTCATTTCCTCAGTCATGAGGATACAAAGCAGATTTTGGGCACTCCATATTTAAAAGGTAGATGTTTTATAACCCTTCAAAAATGGAAGATGGGCTTTGACCCCTTCTCCGAACCGCACAGGAGAAATTTAATTTGGGAAAACTTACCTGGATTGCAGTTAGAATTATGGAAATTGATGGTGATTAAGGTGATTGCTAATCGTTTGGGATGATTCTACTACTAGGATGAAGGAAACTTTGGTCAGCTTGACAAGAGAATGGCGTGGGTTTTGTTGGAAGTGGATTTTAGCGAAGGCTTACTGGAAGAACTGGAATTACGCCGAGGTACATCTGCAATAAGGCTCAATGTGGATTTATGGGGGGTACCTTTCTGCTACTTAGAATGCCATGAGACAGGACATCTGATCTCAGCATGCCCAAAGACGCACACTTTTCGAGGTCGCACCAGACAACAAGAATTTCATGGGAATTCGTCAGAGGATAAGGACGATGCTCCATCAAGAAGAACTACCCTAAGTCAGCCTCTTGCCCCAGGTAACCCACTTTCTCCAAAAATGTCATCTCTTGTGCTTGATAAAAATGAATGTGTTTCTTTGTGGGCTATGGGTTAAAACGGGGAAAATTCCCTAATTTGTTTACGTGAGTCCCCAGTATCGGGCATATCCCCACGGAGACCAAATTATCCCCCAAAGCCTTCTCTGGCATCATCTGTTGGAGGTATATTACCTGGGGATTTAAAGAACCATCCTAATCTGTCTAAGAAAGAGGATTCTTTTGTCTTCTTCACACGAAGTCAAGAGCCACACCACCTATAGCCCATGACTGTTGGGACTTATTTAGAATTATCCCCAAATCGAGACCTAATCTCTCTTTCACAATATGCATCCTCAGATATCGAAACCCTTCAAATTGTTCAGTTATTTTTTCATTCATCCAGGGCCATGGAGAAACCTCTTCCCCAGAAGGTCAGCCCTAAATAGAAAAAGAAAACCCCTAAATCTAAAAAGATCTATGTTTGTAATTTCACAGAGCAAGGTAGGAGACCTGCAAATGGAATACCACAGAAATCAATGCCTTTAAAAATGGGCATCACTAAGGTTCCAGGTAAGTTTTTCTTCGTTGTTTATGAGCAAGATATCCTCACCAATGCTGGCAGCAAAGATTATTACTAGAAGACAAAATAGGTGACAAAATCGTTTCCAAAATGATGAAAAAAACCATATTGTATTTGTTTTTGTTACATTCCAAAATGTAAGTCACAGTACTATGAAGGTATTTTGTTGGACATACAAATTTATGTAAAAAGGAGGAAATCACAGGGATAAAAGGCAAGATAGTAATATCTATGTTAAGAACATGAATAGTCTTGTAAACAAGAATGAAGTAACTCACTTATACTTCATAATATAATGTTTGTGTTTTTTTCCTATGAAAAAAGAAAAACTACATATTTCCATTGTTTCCCAATTGTAATATGTGGTAATGAAATCGCTATAATTGTGAAATATCAAGAAACATAGTTAACAAATGATTGGGGCCAAGTCTATTTCCCAAAGTCAAATTTAAACGGATTATTATAATGAATTTAAGAAGATTATTAATAAAGTTTGGTTAAACTTGAACAGACCAAGTTACCAACTATTTTCAAACTCCAAGATAATAACACATAATTTTGCCTCATAATTGGTCCTAGTGACATCGATGATCTTACGGAATCCTTGCTTGTCAAAGAAATCTTTACAGAACTCCTGGTCGTCGAAGAAATATTCAAGCAACTCCTGCACTTTGAGTATTCGCATAGAACTTCCCACCAACACAACTGATCTGAAATAGAGCATATTAGTAATGTTGTGCTAATTCCCCATTCAAAATAAAACCCAAGATGTTTATCATTTGCATATCAAGTGCTCAAGGATTCAATATTTTTGCTTAATTAACTGATTCCCATGGGAGTTTCTTATGTAAATGTTAGAAATAATTTAACATAAAACATATGCTGAACAACAACAAAGAACATCAAAATACAACACATAACAAGCACATGATAAAGGAGTTCACCCCTCCTAGGCAACGTCTCCTTGGTCGAGCTTCCAATGGCTTGGGCCTCTCTATTATGCTCAAATTATAATAAAAGTGCATTTACAATGCTCAAATGCCTCTGAAGTCTGTCTCAATGAGTCCAGAATACTAAAAAATGGCTATCTAACCTCCTTTTGCATCCAATTTGGATAGGAACTGAAGAAGTTATGACTTCTCCCATTTCTTCCACTATTTGTTCCACAAATTGCTCCAAAACCAACCAAAAACCCCATTTCCGCTCCAAAATCTGCTAATGGAGCGAGAAATTTACCGTACATCGGGCTATATCCTGTCGGATGTATCGCAAATTGCAATCGGCAAGTGTTGCGGGCTCTTAGGGTCTATGAATAGAAAACGGGCGATTTGCGATTGCAAAATTGTAGACCCGACAGGATATTAAATCACAACCTATAATGGCATCGCATCCAGGGACTATTGCATTTCGCAATCGGCATAAAATCCTGACAGATGGTCTTGTAAACACAGCAAAATGTTTCGATTGTGATATCGTAGACCCACCGGGGATATTTAACTGTACCATATAAAATCCCACGTCTGGGGTCCATCGCTCATCGCAATTGGTGAAGTTCAGCGACCGAAGGTCTTGTTAACACAGCAGAACATTGCGATGCAATATTGGCAGACCCGAAGAGAACTTAAACTATGACATATAAAATCCCACGTTTGGGTAATTTATTGCATCGCACCCTGGTAACTGTCGGGGGCCGATTCTGACTTGTTCTCCCCTCCTCGATCTGCGATTACAATATGTGATGGCCTTATCACATCGCAACCCTAAACCTGTCGGGGCCGATTTGTAATGCTTTTCCACCTTGCGACTGTGATTTTCAAAATGCGGGTGTCAATGGCATCTTGCCACTTAGCGCCTCCTCATTCGCTGAAGACCTTGTCACCTCATCCCAATCCTAGCATGTAAACAAGTCAAACTTGAACTTTGACATGCTCTAACTTCTGCATACGAAATCGGATTTGAGTACCATTCACACCATTGGATTTAGAATGACGAGCTATTCAATCTGAAGTTGAGTGTGACAAGATTCTAACACTTTAGTTTTTGAGCTTAATTCTGAGCACCTGATCACTCCTCCCCACTGGAAGCTTTTTGGATCCCAAAAGATTTATATTCATTTATTGAATAGATGAAGGTATTGTTCCCTCACCTTCCCCACTTCAATCCATTTGTCCTTTGATAAATGTGTTCCTTTGAGACCCACCCAAAGATAACCAATACTTCCCCTTTTTGTTGTCCTTATCCTTCTATCAAGTATAGTGTCTTATTAAAACACATCAAGGAATTTTGGAGAAAATTTTTCAATAGGTGGAATTTGAACATTCTCTCTTTGATCTTCAATCAAAGGAGGTTCATACAATCTCAAATTTTCAACATTAACAACGGAATAGATTTTCATATATGAAGGCAAATCAATCTTGAAAGCATTATTACCAATCTTTTCCAGAATTTTAAATGGACCATAACGAATTGGTTCATCTTTTTACCTTCACCTTGAATCCTCTCCTTGCTAATTTATAGCCAAACTTCATCACCTACTTGAAATTGATGATCCACATGATTCTTATCATGCCTTGCCTTATGCTTGCCTTGACTCTTTTCTAGTTGTTCTTGAACTGTTTGGTGAATCAACTGAATTTCTCAATGAATTTCTTTATTTTGTCTATGTCACTATGTCCATATAGAGCTTCATCTTTCTCAAAGATGAAATCCAAAGGTGATTTAGGAAAATAACCAAGACATGCCTCAAAAGACAAAGTTAGAGTAGAAGAGTGTTTCGCTCGGTTGTAAGCATGCTGAATATAATCCAATTGTTCATCCCACAACTTAGGATGTTTGTTGTAATATCCTCTTAGAAAATGAATAATTATCATGTTAACCACTTCAGTTTGACCATCTATTTGTGGATGGAAGGTTGTACTTTTCTTCAATTTGGTGTCCATCAAGTTCCATAAACTTGACCAAAATTTCCCAACAAATCGAGAATCACAATTGCTTACAATAGTAGGCAATCCAAAATGAACCCATACATTTTGAAAGAAAAGTTGAGTTGTTTTTCAATTGTAATTTCTTTTTTACAAGGCATTAATATGCACACCTTGCTGAACCTATCCACAACTACATACAAATAATCATGACCTTTCCTTGATAAAGGAAAACCTCCTGCAAAATCCATAGAAACACTTTCCCATGGTCGTGAAGGCATTGGAAGTGGTGTGTACAATCCTAGTTTCCTATTATTAGGCTTACTAACTGCACACAATGAACAACCTCTGATAAAACGTGACACACTTTCAAGCATATGAGGCCAATAAAAATACCTCTGAATATTTTCCACTATTTTACTTACACTGAAATGTCGAGCAATAAGAGAAGTGTGCGCTTCCCTTGTGACATTTACTCTCTCTCCTGTGCAACACAAAATTTTCCCAAATGATACAACATATTATCGTGTACATGGTAGTCTAATTCCTCAACTTGGTGGCCTTGAATCAAGTTTAAATATACCTCTTAAAAGTCAGCATCTTGTGCGTATTGGCTACATTAATAGCTAGTCTAGAAAGCATATCAGCAACTTTGTTATAAATACCTTTCTTGTACCTAATTACCAAGTGGACTTGCTGTAAAAATCCCATCCAATGAAAGTGTGTTGATTGTTGCAATTTGGTTTGAGATTGCAGATATTGCAAAGGTTGATGATCGGTGTGAATAATGGTTTCTTTTCCCATCAAGTAATGCTTCCATTTCTTCACACTTTGCACCAATGCATAAAGCTCTATATCATGTGTAGGATAATTATAAAAGTACCATTAAAAATTTCAGAATGAAATGAAATGGGCTTAACTTGCAGGAAAAGAACTACACCCATGGCTTAGTCACTTACATCTATTTGTATTTCAAAGGGTTGTTTCAAGTCCGGCAATGCTAAAACTGGGGCTGAAGTGATATTTTGTTTTAAAGCATCAAATTATTATTTGTGTTTGCCTCCCCACTGAAAGACAACCTTCATGCTGGTCAAAGCATGTAGTGGAGCTACTATGGAAGAGAAATTGGCAATGAACTTCCTCCAATACTACACTGCTCCCAGAAGACTCCTTACTTCTGTGACTGATTTGGGTATTGACCAATTCACAATGACCGAAACTTTAAAGGGGTCAATCTTCAACTCACTGCCTCCAACTATGTGGCCCAAATACACTAAGGAAGTTTTCCCAAATTCAAATTTAGACATATTCATAAATAATTTTTCTTTTCTAATGACATCCAAAACTTTCTTCACATGCTTGACATGTTATTCTCGCGATTTGTTGAATATCAAAATATCATCCAAATAGAAAATTAAAAATTCATCAAGAAAGTATCTTAAAACATCATTCATAACTCTCATGAATGTAGCTGGAGTGTTGCAAAGACCGAAAGGCATAACCAGCCACTCAAACAATCCCTGTTTGGTTTTAAAAGTAGTCTTCCAAATATCCTCCTCAATTATTCTAACTCGATGATATCCACTTCTCAAGTTTTCTAATTCAGTGAAATACTTTTCATTCTTCAACTAATCTAGAAAATCATCTATTCTAGGCAGTGGGTATCAATTCTTTATTGTAATCTTATTCAAAGCTTGATAATCTACAAATATGCGCTAGGTTTCATCTTTTTTGGGTACGAAAATAATTGGTGAACCACGTGGCGAAGTAGAGGGACGAATTACACCTTTATCCAACAATTCTTGGACTTGTTTCTTAATTTCTAAACTTTCCCAAATTGACGCTCGATACATACCGATGTTTGGGAGTGGACAGTCTTGTTGTAGTTGTATCCCATGTTGAATTCCCCTTTTTGGTGGCAATCCTTTTGGTTCTTCAAACATGTCTCCATATTGATTGACCACATCAACCAATTCAACTTTCGGCTTCACATCACAGCCTGCAAAGGATTCATGCTCTGTCTCATTCTTCTACTTGATCATAAGGAGCACGAGATTCTTGCTGGAATTGACCAATCGCTTCATTTCCCCTGCGCTCGCTAAAGAGAAACTAAGATTTCAGTGATGGGTTCTCACAATATACTCCACTTTGTCTTTGAAAAAATGATATTTGTTCTCAAATCTATGGAAAATAGCTTTCCTATCATACAAATATGGGCTTCCCAACACAAACCCAGAAATATCTAATGACACAACGTCTGATTCGACTTCATCAACAAAACTGGCAGTGATTGCAAACCTGAAAACACATTTTTGTGTGACCTGCAAATTGGCATCCTTGGTTATCCAATCCAATGGATACGGTTTATGATAAGGCATGGTTTCTAGATTCAACTTCTTTACCAAGTCTGTAGAAATTAAATTTTCTGGGATCCACTGTCAAACAATGTATCAATTTTGGTGTGTTTGGAAATAACTAGGATATGGAACAACCCTATTCTATTTTCCTCATTTGAAACGTTATTGGAATTTTTTGGTGTGTTGGTGCTTGCCATGGCTTCCTCTTTAGTGACTATGGCTGAAATCTTCACTTCATCACCTGAGTCAGAACCCAAGTTTTGTTGTGCAGCACCATTTGTCTTTTGTTTCCCTTTATTGTTAAATTTCTCTAGTCTTAATTCAGGATGAAGCTTCCAGCAATGCACTTCATCATGACCCTCTTTGTAATAATTCTTGCACACAGGTTTCTCCCCTTCTTTCTTAATAGGAGCATTCTTCTTCTGATTTCCTTTAAATTTCTTCCCTTTTTCACCACTCTGAAATGGCTTCTTCTTACCTTCTTCCTGTACATTTTTCCCTCTTGCTTCGAGGTGTGTAGCTTTAACATAGAACTCATCAAGATTCGTCAGACTAAACATAAGAATGGTATGTCGAAGATAGAGATGCAACCCTCCTATGTATTTCAACAAAGTATCATGTGACTGTAAGTCTACTCCTAGTATAAAATCTCTTTTCCTAAACTCTTGAGTATACTCTTGCACATTTTGAACTTTTAATTATCTGAAATTTTGTCAATTCATGATAGCTTTTTGCATATGGGCACTAGGGTAGAATTGTCTTTTTATAGCGGTAATGAAATCAAACCAGGTAATAGAGATCTTACCATGTTTTTTGATCTCGTCTTGAGTCCTTGATTCGCACCATACAAGTGTTTCACCCTCCATTCTTAATAAATCCAACTGAATTTTGATATCATCCTCTTGAAGGTTTTGAATTCTATAATACACCTCCAACTAACGAATCCAGTTATCCAGCTTCTCTACATTAACTTCACCATTGTACATAGGAAACTCGAATTTAACATCAAGCTTTAGAAAAGGTGTTTTACCAATCCCTTTTGAAGAATGATGATGAGTATGAGTAGCGGTGGTATTAGTGGAAGAGTGTGAAGATGCTTTCGAAGAAGAAGATGAAGAAGATGGTGGAGCTAGTGGAGGCTTGTCTCCATTCCCATTACCTCCTCATAAAGAGCATTGCACTTTGGGAGGCTTGGAGATTTCTCCCTACAATCTATTGTTCCTGTCTTCATAGAGGACCTTCACCATCTCTGCCATATCAAAGAGAACCTTTCTGAAGGTCTTCTCATCTTCTATCATGATAGGTTCTCCTTCATGAGACATGATCTTTGGAGACTCAACTGCAACTTCTGCAACTTGAGGATGTACTGGTGTAGAGACTTTGGCAACCTTGCTCTTCTTCCACTTGACACAATTTTAGGTCTTTCAACCAACTTTCCTTCACCTATTTTGAGCTTTAACTTTGTAAGCACGACATAGACTTGCAAACAATTAAATCATTCTTTCACAAAGAAAATCTAGTAGGCAAAAACCATTGCTTTGATACCAACTTCATCTGAAATGGAGCAGATTAGTAATGCTATGATAATTCCCCATTCAGAATAAAACCCGATATTCTTATCATTTTCTTATCGAGTGCTTAAGGATTCAATACTTTTGCTTAATTAACTGATTCCCGTGAGATTTTCTTGTGTAAATGTTAGGAATAGTTTAACATAAAACATATGTTGAACAACAGCAAAATAACAACAAATAACATCAAAATGCAACACACAGCAAGCACATGATAAACGAGTTCACCCCTCTTGGGCTACGTCTCCTTAGTCCAGCTTCTAATGGCTTGGGACTCTCTATTATGCTCAAATTACAACAAAAGTGTGTTTGCAATGCTCAAATGCCTCTGAAACCTATCTCAATGAGTTCAAAATACTCAAAAATGGCTATCTAGCCTCCTTTTGCATCCAATTTGGATAAGAACTGAAGAAGTTATGACTTCTCCTAGTTCTTCCACTATTTGTTCCACATATTACTCCAAAACCGACCAACAACCCCATTTCCGCTCCAAAATATGTTAATAGAGTGTGAAATTCGTCGCACGGCGGGCTATATCATGTCGTTCATATCGCAAATCATAATCGGCAAGCGTTGTGGGCTCTTAGGGTCTGTAAATAGAAAACGGGTGATTTGCAATTGCGATATTGCGGACCCAACGAGATATTAAATCACAACCTATAGTGGCATCGCATCCAGGGACTATTGTATTTCACAATCAGCATAAAATCCCAGTGGATGGTCTTGTAAACACAGCAAAATGTTTCGATTGTGATATTGAGGACCCTCTAGGGATATTTAACTATAACATATAAAATCTCGTGTCTGAGGTCCATCACTCATCGCAATTGGTGAAGTTCAGCGATCGAAGCACTTGCTAACACGGTGGAACACCACACTGCGATATCAGCGGACCCGACAAGAAATTAAACTATGACATATAAAATCTCGCATCTAGGTAATTTATCGCATCGCAACCTAGTAACTTTTGGGGACCGATTCTAACTTGTTATCCCTTTGTCGATCTACGATTGAGATATGCGATGGCCTTATAGTATTGCAACCCTGAACCTGTTGGGGCCGATTTGTAACTCTTTTCTGCCTTGAGACTGCAATTTGCAAAATACGGGGGCCAATGGTAGCCTACCACTTGATGCCTCCTCATTCGCTAAAGACCTTACCACCTCATCCCAATCCTGCTATGCAAACAAGTCAAACTTGAACTTTGACTTGCTCTAACTTCTACATACGAACTCGGATTTGAGTATCGTTCACATTGTTGGATTAATGAAACTTTGATTTTTGAGCATAATTTGAGCACCTCATCAACAACTTCGTCAATTTGGCTTTTACCATTTCAATGCATTTTTTAAACATATCCATCTTCATCTCCTCAAACTTCGCTCTCCTTATTTTACAATGATGGTGTTGAGTTCCATGGCAACATGGTACTTCAATGATGGCCTCCATAGAGGAAGACAACTTTCTCTTGGCCCTCTTGCACGCATTGCAAAGTCTCCTAAGCGCTCTTGCATTTGAGGATATATTAATTTTTATTTTTTTTTAATTCTTGCACAAAATGGCGTACCATTCTATTGTCAAAATCCTCGCTTGCAAGATGGTGTCTCCTCTGACTGCCTTGAATTTGATTTTGTGCTTCTTTATATTAAGCACAGCAACATCTAAGGTTGTATTCCACACAAATCGAAGATTAGGATGTTCTCCCCATCTTCTGATGCGTTAGAAGTTGGTTCGTTTAATATTTGTAACACATAAAAAGGGCATTTGTTTATGTGGATTGTAGATTCCATAAATATTTTTGAATCAATTGATCAAAATTAAACAATTAATTATTGGCATTATTGTCATTGATGAAAAAGGAGCATTGAAGCAATGCAAGGAGCAACAAAGAGCAACGAGAAACAGCAAGAAGCAGCAAAGGAAAAGGAGCAGCAACAAGGAACAATGAAGGAGAAAAAACAGGTAAACGAGAAACAATAAGGCAATGTACACACTAATGAACAAGATCAGCAATGCAAAGCAGCAGAAGAAGGAGGAGGAGTTGTGATACATTGAAATGTTTTGGTAAATTTGCAGAGATTGCTATATTGAAGAACTTTTTGTGATGTAAAATTGTTGATTGAGCTGAATTGTTATGATGCAAAGGCAAGACTCCAAGGCAAAGGTAAAGATGTTGCAAATATTGTTATGATGCATTAATGATGAATGTTTTTATTTGATGTTTGCATTAGGTTCATGCATTTAATCAATACATGTGGCTGGAATTAATATTGGATAGGTTATATATTTTTGTGTTCTAATATTCAATATATGAATAGTTTGGTAATGAATGAGTGGAAGGCAAAGAGTTAAGCCTATTCACTTCATATTCATACGTGGGATACAAATAGCCAGAAAATTATCTTTATAAAATATGTGATTTTGGAAGGCATCGAGAGGTTAGAGAGTGGGAGAACGTGTGAGAGTTGATTAAGGTATTATGCATTAGTTACCTGGCACATACGAAGCTTATGTGATGCAGATTTGAAGGGAAGAAAAGGCTGAAATGAAGATGGAGATATGCAGAATTTATGACCAAGTAAACCAACACATTGTTGTTTCTTGTTTGCATCAAGGGGTTGTAGTCTCTTTTCAAGTAGTGGCTTGATAAACATCAGATTGTATCCTCTTGCAGTAGGAGCCTCCTGTGGGTTGTAGCCTACAAAAAATCAGATGTAATAAGGAGTAGCAGCCTCTTGTAGGTTGGAGCCTACAGAAAATCAAATGTAATAAGGAGTAGCAGCCTCTTGTAGGTTGGAGCCTACAGAAAATTAGATGTAATAAGCAGTAGGAAATTTCCTTTGCATCACAACAATAATAAAATCATGGCTTTCTCCCTTTATGGGTTTCCACATATATCTTGTGTCAATATGTGTTTTTATTATCCACTGATGTGATGTTTTGATTAGATTATTACTTGTTGTTCACATATTCAATATGTTGGTTATTCTTTGTTAATTTTTTCATGCAATGTTTCAATTAATGAGATTAAGGAAAATAATTTTAATGTCCATGAATATACTAAATTGATTCAACCCCACCACACCCCCCTCTTAGTTTAGTCAATTTTTCATCAATTGGTATCAAAGAAGGTTCCTTCGGTGTAAGCCTAATAGCGTGAAGGTAGTTTTGTTTGAGTCATGGAGTGTCAAATTGTGCCTATGCTTAGTACATCAAACTTTCATGAATTGAGAGATAAGGTTAAAACCAAACTGATAGCCTATGGACCTGGTGTATGGAAGCTTGTATGTGATGGTTACTGCAAATATTCTCCCTCTTTGCAAGAACAATAGTGGAATGCTAAGGAAAAATGTGTCATGTACAAAAATCTTCATAATAAGGATATTTATATAGTCATACATTTAACTTCTACAAAAGAAATTTGGGATAGATTGTGGCTCCTGCATGGAGATGCTAGCAGCAACAGTGCAAAGAAAGAAAAGAGAAAGAGGAAGGACAAAAAACCTTGTCAAAAGAAAAGTGTTCAGTTAAATGAAACCTCTATCTGTGTGAATGTACCTGACCCTCATGAAGAAAAGACAAATGAAAATAAAGCTAGGCTTGACTTGTCATTGGCTAGTATAGAAATATTCAAGAATGAAAACAAAGATTTGAAGAAACTGGTGCAGATATGTGATGAGAAAGAGCATGAGTACAAGGACGAATGTATCATCTTGAAGACACAAATTGAAGAAGCAAGGAGACTAGAAGAGTTGATTGGAATTAAATTCAAGGAGAGAGACCTATAGTGTAAAATAGTAGAATTTGAGATTAAAGAAAATAATAGGTTGTGTAAGTAGCTAGAAAAGGAGGTTGCCTCCACGAAGAAATCAGAAAAGGCAGATATTAAAGATGATAATGAAGCTTTCCTAAAAGGACCTGTAGGAGAAAGGACAAGCACCATGATTAATAAATAAGAGAACAAAAACAAGTAGTAATATCAAAATCCAATGAATGAAATGAATAAAGGGTTCACCACAAGAAGATCATTCTCTCCTGAAAATGAGTTGAACAAATTTGAAAGATCTCAAAGGAGATTCTTTACTCCTAGGGAAAATGTCACATTTTTTTCTTGCCATGAACATGGACATGTGGCAGTCAAATGTAAGAGAAAGTAAATTAAGTTTAATTAACAAGAGCAAATGACAAGGCTCCCACAAGCAAGCAAATAGAGAAGACAACCATACACCAGGTACACAAATCAATTTTATGGTTAATGTCATTTATGTAATGAATTTGGGCATAAAGTCGTTGAATGCAAAGTGTATATAAAGAAAAACATGAATGCAAAAATAAATACTCCATTTTCTCTATTTTTTTGCCAAACAAGATGTTTTGTGTGTAATAATCCTGGCCACAAAGCCAAGGATTGTAAGTTTCCATATATTCTAAAGAGCACTAGATAGAAGATGGAAGAAACTTCAATAAATTCAAACAAGAACCTACTAACTTGTGGAAGAGAAATAATAAAGAGCAATCAGTGACCTAGCTTGGTCCTAGGTGGAGTTCCTTAAGAAAGAAAAGAAGAATTTGTCAGTGCTAGACCAATAGCACCTGAGGGTGAGGGAAGCTCCATTATTGACAATAAATATTTGAATATGTCGCTGTTAAATACATCTATATTGTGGAAAATGTATTGAATAAAAGATTATATAATAAAGGATGATTTAGTGGATGGAATTACCACTACATTATATCCAACTTGCAGGAAAATAAAAAGAAAAATACCCCACTCCAAAGTTATCCCCAATGTCTTGGAAATAATTTGAAATCAATGATGCATCCTCCACCAATTCGGAAATATCTCAAAAGGATTTAGAGAAAAATGATTTTACAGTGTGTTGGGCCAACTTAATTAGACGATCTGAAAGTTTTGTATAGTAGCTCCATCACAATTTTAATAATGTTGAAGATTTGTGTAAGGCAAAAGAGGGTTGTAATCATAATGAATCTGTAAAACATGATGAAGTTGAAGGAACACCTCTCCTAATTGCAAAAAAATCATCACAATTCTTTGGAAATAACTATGTCAAACAAAGTGTTTGCTACAACATATGAAAGAGGTAGGTGTTGTGCTTGAGGAGATTTTGTATCAAGAGTTGATTTTATACAATCCAAAAATTCATCATTGTATAGGAAAGAATCAAGTTACAAAATGGAATGTGTCACCTCTTTGAGAACTTGAAGTAGTAAGAGATATGTGAAGCAATCCAAAGAAAAGTTGAAAGATAACAAGAGAATTCTCTTTTGCAAAAAGGCTTCTGCAAAATCTACAAGAAAAAAGGGGACATCTCCAGCGTTAATTCATTTCAACAATTAAATAACTACATACATCCCAAACGCTGCAAATGAAAATGGAGAAACAAGACAAAACCCTAAAAATTAAAAGATTCAGATCCATGTTGAGTGCATCAATCTCAAACAAAGACCAATAAACTCTAAATGGTCTTGATTGCGATTGTGGATATAAATATTTGAGAACAAGACATTCTCATGCATCTGATTACAATAGAAAAATTGTGAGTTAAAGAGAACCAAAGATCAGGAAAAATGGATGTATAAAGCTCAAGAGTCCCATACAAGACACTTTTTAATAATGGGAAGGAGTTGAATTGGGACTGGACAGTGTTATTTAAAAAAAAAAAAAATGAATCGGAAACTTAAATTTCAATCAAAGTAATAAGAGATGATTCCACTCCAAGCATATGAAACTGTGCTACCTCTGTGATGAGTTACGGAAGTTATTTGCACATGAGAAATAAGGATATGTGCCATATTTGGATGCACTCCATTTCAAAGAAAAGGGATCTTTGAAGCACAATTTTAGAACTTATCCCTACATCAATGATGGCTACTAAATGAAATAACGACTAGAAACAAAATAATATGTATTCAATGGAGACAAAGTTTGTGATTCTGCAGTGAGATTGTGAGGACATAACTTATTGTAGCATTGCTTGAGAATGCTTTAGCAAAACATCCACTATCAACAATTGAGAAAGGCTTAAGTAATGCATCTAATCAATTGGCTGAACATTTATCACAACAAAGAGATAATTTGATTTTGCCTTTGCATATGGGAAAACAAGACAATCTCAAAGGGAGATGGAATACAATAAAGACTCAATGGATTTGACCAAGGTTTTATGGCTGAATTTAATTATTTGAAAAATCATATTAATCATCTCTACTCTCACATGGATGTGTTGCACATGGATGCGTTTTCGAAAAAGAAGGTTGCTAGAATTAAAAACAGGTGTCAGGGAATCAAACCAGAATACCAATGCATGTTAGACTTGAGATTAACATGAACAATATTATTGCGTCGTTACAAAACAAAAAATCCATGCAGGCATAGCTATGTCGACCATTGCATTATGGGAATGTTATAAATGTTGATTGAAGAATTTGACTAATATAGTAATATCATTAGTTTCAATTGGACCATTAGCAAAAGCATCACTACAATTGTATTCTTGGCCAGCGTTACAGTTGTATGCAGCGTTTATTTGAAAGTTATGAGGTTGGAGTGCGTATGAAGTTAATTTATTGAAACGTTATTGTTATCATTATCGTTATCATTAATGGTCAACGTTTTTTTTGGATCTTTTTACAATATCTAAGTTTTCACCATATGGAAACCTTTTACAATATCAAGCAGCGCTCAATGTGTTCAATGCATTCAATTCTTATATTCCAATGTAAAAGAATTAATACAATTCTAGCATTCATTACATTCTTTACCATGGTGGAGAGAATTCATTACACTCATTTCATTCTTTATTGTGTTGGAAAGCAGCATTAGAGAGGTGCATATGATCCTTTCCTTCCATGGACTATAGTTGGATAGTCCCTCCAACCTATCCTCATACTGGATACCAACCTGCAACTTCCACGTCGTCACCTACAATGTGACCAACTCCCTCTTAAATCCTACTTCGTTGTGGACAACTCGGATTCACTGACTTCCAAAGTAGCTCAGACACCCTTTGATACCATGTTGAATGTCCACGATTTTGGGTCAAGGATAGAATCTTAGAATCTCTAGCACTACCAAACCAAGAACCTCAACATAACTACTTTGCACAACGGAAAAATATAAAGCAGTAAATCCCATATGCACAAGTATACATAATTTTTAACAAGAAATTGTACAATAATACACAACCCAATCTTCATTATATTAAACCAATCTAAAGAATAGAACAGTCTATGGAATACAAGATACAATGACAATATTGTTGTTGCATCTATGTTGTATCTTGTCCTGTCGGTCCTTCACTCTCGTTCTACTCTCTAGTTGCCCCTTAGTCCTTCAAAGGAAAACACACAGAGTCTCCTCGAGGACTACCACCTATCACTGCTACACGTCACTTCTGCTACATCGAACACAAGTTTATCTAATATCCTCTCTAGGCTAGCCAATACCTGAGCTCCAATCTACCAAGCTAGTAGCCTCTTTCATCCATCAAAGAGCTAGACATTAGGCTACAAACTTCACCCAAACTTTAGTTGTCACACCTCCTTTAGGACTGGTAGTCACGGGCTACTTTGGGTAGCCAACACGTTTCCCTCCACAATGCCAATGGCACCCAACACTTCACTATAAGTTTTGTTCCTAGTTGAGGTCTCCAATTTCCCAAGTCAACCTGAACACATGGCACTTATGGATTGCTCATAAAACCAATCCAAAACTGATCCAATAACACGAATCCAACACCTACAAGATGCACCAAAGTATGATATCTTTAGCTCATTATTTAAGGTTCGCTCCTCTATTGCAACCTCGGTCTGGTTAGCACAAAACCATAATCACTTTCTAGCCCTTAATTTCTATCCAGATTTTCTCCTCGTAGTTGTGGTTGTCCTTCCTTGAGGGGTGGTATTAGTTTGTTGTAGGTATGGGTTGTTCTAACCTGCAAATAACCCTCATCCCTCCTTCAATTCACTACGGTAACCTCAGATTTCTTCAACAGGTCTGCGATTGCCTGTTCTAAGGACAATCCACCCTTAAATGAACCCTTAAACAGTCTTGTCCTTGACTTCTACCCCTTGGCCCTCTTATTTTTCAATTCAATCACCAAAAAAAGCCCAAAACAGTCTTCTCCTCCACACTGATCTCTCATTTTTCACATGGCCCAGAGAGAATCCTCCATCTCCTTCAACGAGTTGTTCTCTTGTGATGTGTTGCTCACTTTGGATGTGTCAAATGGTCTCACACTCACCTTTTATTTATAATACATAAAATGGCTCCTCAAAACGCCATCATAGGGCTTGACAACCTATCATAACTCTTATTAACATCAACTCAACCTTGACCTTGTGCCACCATGCTGACACATAACTTTCAAAAGATCAGAGCTCCATTTCTACAACTTAGAATCAAATGATTTTCATTGCGTTGGAATTTTCTCGACAAGGGCTATCATCCTCATCCATCACATGTTGAAATGTGTCCATGGTTTTGGCCCAAGTCACGATTGGTGCAAAACCCGAACCTTGGGTTCCAAGCCCACAAGTGACCCTTGTGGTATTTTACCCTCCAAACCTTGAACCCTAGTGCTTGGATTACATCCCAAGCTACTCAAAAATCAACAATTTTGTGGAGAATGATGAGACACTATAGATTTAAAATAACTAGCACATCCAATGGCTAACTTAGAAGTTGGATTTGGAGGTTGGGGAAAATGGCCCATGTCTCTTGAAAGGAACTTCTGTGTTAGACTTCAAAGCATTTAAACACTATGAACATGGACTAGGAGGTGGATATTGCAAGGCTCCAAATTCAATCCTTCTTGTACTATTTGAAGGATGATGGGGCAACCCCTTTCCCACATGCACAAAATATCATTATCATCAAAGAGGTTTCTAGTAAGCACCTCACCTCTAGTTATTTTAATTTAAGTGATGAGATGTTGGTTTTACCTAAGAGATGACCAACTCTAGTTATGGTAGTCAACACTTACCTTTCTACCTAGAAGCGTAAGAAGGCTGTGAAAAATACAAACCTTAAGTTAATTCCAATGAAATTTGAGAAAAAAAATATAACATCATCATCTAATATTCATATGATATTAGATTCCAAGGATTTTAGGGAAATGCAGAAAAGGGGGAAGGGTCATGTCTCTATTATATTTAAGAGTTGTGGTCAATATAGTTGCCCTTTAATGTCTAATAATTTGGATTGAAATTGAGGGGATGTAGTATGAGGGGTAGGATTTGGAGAAACTAAAGAGGGTATTACTCATACTGTAGGTAGAAAGCATTCCATCTAAAAGGCGAAAGAGAGATAAACCATTGAATTGTAGTAGAGTAAACAATGCTTTCTTACAATGGCACTTAGATCATCCTCCTTCAATTGCATATTAATGATAATTATATCCTCTAACATTAGGGTACTAAAAATCAAGTGAAACAACAAGTCGAGTACATACTGGAGTTAAATATAATTTAATTATTATTATAAGAGACCATGGGGTCGAGAGACTAGGAATTTATTTTTTTGGACTTTGTTGGCCAGTATAGGGGGGTATTATTATTGGTTGGAATTTGAGTTTGTCATTAACTAATTCCTTTGTTTTTTTATCAAGTATGTGCATGGAATTCATTATTAAGGATTGGACCAACCCATTATTTTGATGAACGTGTATGTTCTATATGAAGGAGTGTAGTATTTTTGACATGATTTATTTTGTTTATAGGTGGTAAGGAGTGGAAGGTTGATTTTTGGGTGGTGATTTTACATCTACTATGAACAAAATGAATGTATTGCTAGCGGGGGAGAAGCCAATGTTGATTGTCTAGCTAATATTTCTTCTTCATTAGATAAAGCTAGCATGTTTGATTAATGTGAAGCACATCTCCATCAACCTACTTAGAGGAACAAATGTGGGGTAGGAGGTTGTTTTAAGGCATCTAGATAGATGCCTTGTTTCTAATAAATTATTTAATGGTGTCAATAGGGTTGTGTCATGTAGTTGATGGTGGAATTTCAAACCATAGTCCAATTTTCTTATAACTTGAGCTAGCTCATTTCAAGTCCTATGATCCCAATAATTTCAACTCAAGTTGCTAATGGACAAAGAATTCAAAGAAATTGTAAAAACTACTTGGAGGAACTTCAATAGGAACCACATTGCTTCTACCATTGAATAGTTGGTAGTATCTCTAGTAGTGAAAGGTGAGGTGGTTTCTTGGACTAGGGAAATATATTTAAATAGAGATAAAATAATAAAGGAAAATTAGATGGTATTGACACATAATTAAATAATAACTCTTTTGGTACATTTAATAAGCCTAGACTTATTAAAGTTAGAGAACTAGAAGCTAGGAAGAGAATCACTAAATAATTAGGAAGTGAAGTGCAAGTTAAAAACCTAAGTGACTTGGTTGTAATTGAGCAATGAGAATGCTAAATTCTTTCACCATTTTTATAACTATAGGAAAAATATTAATACTATTTGGAAACTTCAAAAGGAGGATGGAGATGTACTAAGAAGTTTTAAAGTTTAGTAGATATGTGTGTAAAACACTTTGTCTCTTTCTATAGAGATATTGAGGGTGTAAATATAGTTAAAATTGTTAAATTAGTGTCAATTTTCCCACAAATTGTTTCATAAATAATATAACCAAGAATTATATGAATCATTTATCTAGATGATTTCCTTCCCAAAAGACAAGATCTTATGATTGAATGGTGAACAATTGAATTTTTCTTTGGGTTCTTTGATTTGTTGGGAGATGACTTATTAACGGTGAAAAATGAGGTTAGGCTAAATGGTAAAGTACTTGCCTCCTTCAATACCACATTTATAACTCTTATAGTACTTGGCTCCTTCAATGCCACATTTATAGCTCTTATACCCAAAATAGACAAGCCAATTCATATGATGAATTTCAACCAATACATAACTATTCTATAAGATGATATCTAGTGTTTTGGCCATGAGACTCAAAAATGTATTGTTTGTTATGATTTCACGCAATCCATTGGGTTTTCTTAGGAAGGGTTACACTCAATAAAATCTAATAATTTACCTACTATAATGATCAAACATCATTCTATCCAAATCTTATGATAGGTTGTGCTGGTTGTATTTTAGATTATTGCAAAACCATGTGAACTTTTTAGGTCTATTTGTCAATTAGATTATAGGTTTTGTTAACTTAGTTACATTTGTAGTTTTTATTAATGGAAAACTTGTCCCTCATTTAACACTACTAGAGGTTTAATGCAAGGTTTTCTACCTTGACCCTTTTTTTTTATTAGTTGCCAGGGGGCTAAGCACATAAATTCAAGAGGCCAAAAGATTGAGACTTGTTTAAGAGGTAGAGTTTGAGGAAACAAATGTGTTACATACTTACTATTTGTTAATCATATACTTATCCTTTCTAATGATAGCTTGGGAGAGGATAGGAAATATCAAGAACTACTCCAACTTTATTGCAAGGCATTTGCAATGAAGGTCAATTACAATAAGTCTACCATTTATTTTAATGACCCATGAGTTTAAAGAGGAACGAGAAATCAAGAATATTTTTCCCTTTATACAACTAGATTTACAAGATAAATTAAAATTTCATAATTTAATTGAAGAACAAACTATTATGGTAAGTGATATTGGAGCTAGTGGATTGGTAAGATAGAAAAGAGCTTTCATTTATTGTGTAATGTGTAGCTTTTCAATATTGGAAGATTAAAATTGATAAATATTTTTCTTAGAGAAATATGAGTCCATTGGCATTCATTAGCTCGTATATTAAAAGGAAATAACAAAGTGACTATATTGAACTACACTTGACCAACTGGAAATCATTAGTGGGACCCAAAGGAGAAGAACGTTAAGGGCTCAAATAAAACCCTAACTACTAAAATCCTTTGGAATCAGATTTCAAAATAAAGTCCTTGGGAAATAATACTTATCTAAAGTACATAAACCCCTCCTATCTATATTTGGGGAATCTAGTTAGCATGCATTTATGCTAGGATTGAGGGGTGCATGTGTATACATTTCAATTTTTTACTCAAACCAATGCTCTATTATAGTTGACAACAAAATTTCATGGATTTCATAGGTTGGGATCTTATGGTTGACAAGGCCTATTCTTGAAGGTTCTTTGATCAAGTTTGTCAAGGGCTTATTTGATGGAGCTTGGTAAGGAAAATTACAATAGAAGAGCATTAGAGATGTATTATACTTATATTGCAATATTAGCGATGTTTCTGAACTTTTAGCTAAACTTTAAATAAAAATAGTCAAAAAAGTTATATTTCCAAAACGTCTAGAATAAAAATATTTACAATAGTGTACATTATGGTTTACTTTACTTGATAAACTTAACCTAAAATTAATATTTAATTAATCAAAAGATTGTTTCATTATGATTGACTTTATTTAATCAACTTACTATTAATATTTGATGAAGCGAAAGTTAATTTTCATGTACACTTCCATTCAGTGAAACCATTTTTAAAGAATGGGAGTATCATGTATTTCTATATAACTTGTACCTAATTTTGACTACCAACAAAATTAGATTACATATAGCCATAATCTCCACCTCTATGCATTACTAGATTTTGTTTTGAGTGCATCCACTTTAGAAGTGGAAGGTTGTCTAAATGATGCCAAAGGTACAAGAGAGGATTTTTTTTTAGGGATTATAGCCATCAACATAGCACGCATTTGGATCATCATGCCGCATCGTCACATTGAGTTCTATGACTGTGAAGAATTATAATTGAATCTTCATTTAATTCACTAGTTCCCACGGGGTATGATAATCTCCTAGACTACTCTTGGTAGTTTTTGAAAATGGATCCTACCATATGTTCTTCAACAAATGGCTCCAAGAGGCAAATAGAAGTGCAAGGTTGCTACAATCTTAGTCTTGGACTTAGCAAGATGTAGAAGCCATAGTAAAGGCTTATAGATATTCCTTGTTTCCTAATATTCATCTAGTCCAAGAGGCAAAATATGACACAAAATTTTATAGGGCCTACACAGAGGATGCAATGGTAGATCTAGTCATTGTGAGTGTCATCCCTAATTTAGGCTTCATTGATGCCCACATAGCTTTTCCTTCAAATGTGACACAAGTTTTCTTGCACATGTGATATACTTCTCTGATGCAATTAAGAAATAAGGTCTAACTAAAGTACCTCTAGGCTAATGTACATACAAAATTCAAGCTCCATCTTGAGAAATTTGACCACTCCCTTAGACATTAGATCTCCATTTAAAATTAGGATTTTAAACACTTAACATAATTCTTCATAGAGCTTGTAATTTTCTTATAAAGCTTTAAAATTTTCTATAAATGAGAACCAAAAAGTTTGAATAAAGGAAAACAATTGCAAATGTATGTTAGTGTAAGATTAAAGACGAATTATGTTTTTATTTCTTTTTCAAGAAAGAAAAAGTAGTTGAACCCTAGGAGATTAGATTGAGAATCCTCATAAGATTCATCTAAATATGTCAGTTGTGTGGAAGATTGTGATTGAGTGTTTCACAGTCATTAATCAATGTTTGGCATGGAAGGTTGGGATGGGGATCAGGTTAAGATAAGCGAGAACCCATGGTCTAGATGTATGGCCCATTTTCAATTTCATCCTGAGCTTATAGTTGTCGTGGCAGCTCAAGAAAGAAGAACTTTAAATGATATTTCTAACCTAGACACTTCTACCGTCTAGGCTCAAGGGTGGATGAATTCCCAAGATCTTAATATGTCGGTTGTTTGGCATCATCGATGGTCTATCTATACCAATGCGCTTATTAGATCTCATGTCAGGATCCATGATCAGGAGGATGAATTGTAATTAATCCACTCCGCATGAAGTTTATACTCCAAAGGAAGGCTATATTTACATTTATGCTAACTATGCTCCTGAGAAGCCTTCTTGATGGTGGAAGTCTTTATGGAAGTTGTAGCGCCCGACAAAGGAAAGATTATTTCAATGATGCCTTCTTGCAAACATAATTCCTATGGGTGACAATCTTCAAAATTGTTGCTTTGTTTGTCCATGTTGGTGTCCCTTCTGTAAAAATGTTAAGGAATCAGTAGATCACATATTTCTGTAGTATCATATATCCTCCCAGGTATGGACATTGGTTTGTGAGATGATGGATGTAAGATATTTATGGCATGGTGAATCATTAGGGAGGCTTGGTTCACCTGGTGGCACAAGGTTAATCCCCACAAACTATGAAAGCTCCCCCTATTATCAGCGGGGGCTTATGGCTTGGTCGAAACAATATTATATTTCAAGATAAGTCGTCGTGTTGTGATAGGTTGATAGGTCAGATTATTGCCATATATGATCTCATCCTAGATGATCCTATCATCAACATATCTCGACAGTTTCATGAGGAATAGGTGGACAAATACAACCCATGGGCTTATTTTGATGGATCCTTGCAAATTGGAAATCAATGTGAAGGAGGAGTCATTATGTATTTAAATGAGCATCAATTCTTTAAGCTCAAAAGTGGTTTAGGGTAGGGCTCAAATAACTATGCGAAACTTTTTAGTCTGAAAATTATTCTCATCTTTGTTCTAGGAAAAGGATGCTGGTAGCTGCAAGTTTTTGGGGATTCCAGGGTGGTCATAAATTGGTTCAGTGAAATTTCAATATGTCACGTGCACACACTCAAGCCCATTCTTGAGGAGGTTTTGAGAATTAAAAGAGTTTTTGATCACATTATTTGTAATCACATTTACAAGGAACAAAATGTTATATCTGATGAGCTTTCGAAGGTGAGCATGCAACAAGCTTGGGGGTCCTGGAAGATCTCAGAGAAAGTCAACATAGATCATTTCGAGTACTACCATAGACCCTTTTCTGAGGGTTATAGGATGTAATTGTCTGGGATTGATTCTACCAATTTTTTAATATCACTATGTTTCCTTTTTATTATAGTTTGTACATGCTTTTTTATATTAGGATATGCAGATATGTAATCAATGCATTTTGGTTATCACAGAATCTAATGCTCTTTAGGTAACAAGACATATGGACAATATATTTTGATGATATGGATTTATGTCTGTTTTTGTAACAACAAATCCTCTTTTTTGTTTACAACATGTAATTTTCACTATCTTTAACGAAAATTACAATTTTCCCTCGAGGAAAAAGAAAAAAAAAATAGCTTGTTGTCATTCAAAATAAAAATAAGTCTTTCTACTATATTCTTTAGAACACATAAATTTACATCTCTTTCAAACCCTATCATTTAGAATATATAGCAAAACATACTCTACTTACTAATCTTTATCCAATTCTAAGTAACTTTCCTTTTCTACCATAATACAAAAAAACAGACATAATATTACTTGTATTTCTAAAAAGAATCTGAAGTAAATAAAAAAGAAAAAAACATCCAAAGGACCTTTGGACAACTAGCTGCAAAATAAATAAATAATAGCATTTCATAGCTTAATATTACTTAAGTGATGAGAGATATTTTTATCAAAATATGTTTATCTGATTTGACCTGGCTCTGTAGAGCATCTTTCTTTTGACAGTTTGTCTGCCTCATTATTTTTCTCTCTAAAAATATGGGAGTCTAGTCCTATTCATCGAGTTAGCAAGTTCAGGATTCTCCAACTTATTTCTAAAATTATTTCACTCCACCATCACTTATTTCTAAAGATAGCAAACACGGACAATTACTAGAAAAACTTGGCCTTATTCAGAATCAAAAGAAAGCCTCAAATATAAACTGACACCATCACCCAATAAAAGAGCAACAAAAGCCGCAAATATGAAGAAAATTCAAGTAACCTCAAGTTACAATGCCATAGAAAAATCCACAAATCCACACCAGAACTCCAAACACATTTGATGTTCAAGGCCACCAATCTTCTGATTTCGCAAGGCCACTGTTCTTTGGATACTGCCGTTCCTTCAAGGAATTTATCAAACTACAAGGATGGAGTTTTCCATTTATCTTTAGATTACATATCAAAAAAACAAATTAAGAGATCCACCGAGTAGATGAGATATAAAACGAATTAAGAGATCACCATCGTGTAAGAGATCACTTAGAAAAGGAAAAAAAATCACATTTATGTCAGAGAATCAAGACACTTTTGACCACATAAATAATATATTTAATGGAAAAAATTAAGAATAAATTATCAATGTAACAAATAAGAAATATGACAAATAAATTATCAATATAACAAATAACAAAATAGTTCCTCGGGTTGAATTTCAAGGCTAAAATTGCGTTTCTATATATTGTTGACCTCAAATTTTCAAAACGAAAAATGGTAACATTACAAAAATGTTTCAGATAATGTTCATTCATCGGATATTTCCTGTCATTGAATGCTAATAATCATTGAGTGCAGCACATCTCGAAAAAAATGTAACAGTAATTTCTATCCTCTCGAATTTTAAATTATCTCCATCTTTTAAAATGGTAACATTACAAAAATGTTTCACATAATGGTATACATGCTCAATGTTCAATGTTCATAATGGTATACATGCTCAATGTTCAATGTTCATGTTTAGTGGTATTCAGCCGATATATACTGTCCGTGAATGACAATAATTTCTATCATCTCCAATTTTAACATATTATTATTATTTCTATCTTCTGTAAACAAGCATTCACTAATTTATTTTTTGATAAAAACAGCTAAATTATACACAGTTACAGAAATACAATTATATTAAGCACAAATGGTGCATGTATAATCACACTCACACACAGATTACATTCAGATCATTCTATTAAATAGAGTTTTTGAGATCCAACTTATTCCTAATTTAGAGAGAATGGTTGAGAGAATTTCTCAACCATCACAAACCAATTTCTCAAATATGAAATGTAAGCATTAACTCCAACATTTTTTAATTAAAATTTTCAATTCTAAATAATATAAAGCAATAATTTCTCTTGTTTTATATGTAAATAATATCTGAAATCAAATATATTCCCAAAGTGTGTAAATAATGTTTAAATGCTTCATGAATGATAAGATATTTACTGAATGCAGCACATCTAAACAAAACAATAACTATTATATCTTCTCCGTTGGCACATATAGTCTTTCCTTCTTCCATTCCTTTACAAGAAATTCAATCATTACCTGTTACAAAACAAGCTAATTATGTCACGCATCTATACCCCTTTCAAAGTCCTTCCTTTACAAGAAATTCAATCATTACCTGTTA
>APFE030765061.1:0-28924 GCA_000404065.3 Pinus taeda
TTTTATGATTTACTTATTATAATATATTAATTTACTTATTCTAGTTTATATTTATAAAAAGGGTCTACTTACAGTTTAATATGAATATTAATAACCGAATTAACTTATTTAAATAAATAATGTTTATACTCCTTATCAAAGTCAAAATAGTCGTTCTCCAGTCAAATCTAGTTGTTGTCTTTTTCATTGTTACCTTGTCTAGAAAACTGGGTCATTGGATATTCTGCCCTATCTATTTAATGTGCAAAGCGAGATCTGCTCATTCAACTTGTCCTGACGATGAACCACACTAGTTGGTTCGAAACGCGTCGACAAAAGTTTCTCTATGTGATTTTCATCGAAGAATCTTCTAAAATAAAAGATGCACTTTTCAGATTTTCTATCCAACTTTGTTCTTTTCTCCTTTGGAACATGTACATATGCATCACATCCAAATACCCTCATATGTGAAAGAGAAGGTTCCTTACCAGTCCATACCTCTTGTGGAGTCTTATCCTCCAACGCTGATGAAGGTGATCTGTTGACCAGGTAACATGTAGTCTCCACCGCCTCTGCCCAGAATTCATGTCCTAACCCGGCACCACTGAGCATGCTTCTTTCCCTTTCCATCAACATTTTGTTCATTTTTTTTGTAACTCCATTTTTCCCAGGTGTGTATGGAGTAGTCTTTTGCCATGCTATACCATGCTTCTTACAAAACTCTTCAAATTCCTTCTTACAAAGCTCTCCATCGTTATCTGTCCTCAGCACCTTTATCTTCTTCTCTTTCTGGTTTTCCACCAGAGCCTTAAATTCTTTAAACCTGTCAAAGACTTCAGATTTCTTCTTGACGAAATATATCCATGTATTCCTTGAGAAGTCATCTATAAATTATACATAGTACACAAACTTACCCAGTGATGGAACTGACACAGGTCCAAACACATCACTGTGCACAAGCTCTAATATCTGTTTCGCCCTCTTACCACCAGAGGAGAAACTCACCCGATTCTGCTTCCCATATACACAATTTTCACAGAAATCAAAATCCAGAGAGATATTAGACATACCTTATACCATACCTTTACCATGAAATATTCGAAGGCCCTTCTCTCCAATATGTCAAAGCCTATGATGCCATAGCATGGTTTTTTCTCCAGGGACCACTAGATTTTCGACTCCAAGTTCAGGAACAACATAATTTTTGCACCTATCAATAACAGTACTACCTTGCATCTTGTATAGAGTCCCAATCCAAACTCCTTGCATCGATACCAGTGCTTCCTGAACCATCTTGCAGGTATCTTTCTCGAACACTGTTTTTACACCTGCATCATCCAGCTTGCTTACAGAAATCAGAATTCTAGCTAATGCAGGAATATGCAGAACACCCGAAAGTGTGTTAATCCTTCCACCTTGCAACTTCAACTTGACTTTTCCACGATCAACGATTCTAGCCTTCCTATCATCCCCTAAGAATACATCACCACCATCATATTTCTCATACTCGCAAAACCACTCTCTATGGGGAGTGAAGTGAAAGGATGCACCTGACTCAATCAACCATGCCTCATGATCTACATGTGTACTTGAAGAAGCCAAGTACACATCCCCACCTTCATCTGAGGTGGTTTTCGCCTCTGCAGAAGGAGCATCATCAGATCCCTTTCCTTTCTCAGGAGCTTTAGATTTACAGTCCCTTTTGTAATGCCTTTCCTTTCCGCATTTCCATCACACCTTTATAGGTTTTCCTGGAGATTTATATCTCCCTCTAGATTTAGATCTCCCACTCGAGGACTTATTTTTGTGTCTATTCTAGGATCGTCCTCGTACAGACAAGGCATCACCATTCTGGCTCTCCATATTTTTTCGTCTCATCTCCTCCGTCAACAAGGATGATACTATTTCATCAAACAACAAGGAATTTGCATTGTTGCATATTGCAACAACCAGACTGTCCCATGAATCTGGTAGAGAATACAAAAATTGATGCACTTATCTTCATTTGAAATTTTAATATCAACAGATAACAACTGGCTTACCACAATATTAAATGCGTTCAGATTCTCTATCACTGAGTCTCCATCTTTCATCCTCAGGTTATACAACTTTTTCCATAGGAACAATTTATTCACCAAAGACTTAGATTGGTACAAATTCCCTAACTTGTCCCACAAAGCCTTTATCGTAGCTTCCCCTGATACATTCAGCAAATATTGTATCTAAGACACATAATCGTATTGTGTTCTTTGCCTTCCGATCCAACTTATTCCATTCTTCGTCGGACACTGTCGTTAGTTTAGTACCCGGATCTTCTGTGATCCATTAATCTTTATCCACCAACAAGTCCTCCATCTTGAGTTTCCACAACTCAAAACTCTGACCATTAAATTTCTTGATCTCTATCTTCCTCTGCTCGCCATCTTCTTTCACCACAAGAATTGATACCGCAGATCTCCCACTGAATAGGGTCTACCATAGGCCTAAGAAAAACCCCTCAATAGCAAAGGCGTCCCCTTGAAGCCAAAACAACTTTGATACCAAATGTAGGTTTTAACCCCATACATAAATTACCTGCATATGAATTCTAAAAAACAGAAAATAAAAAATTACGAGAGCATAAAACATAAAACAAATATACACTGAGATTTTCCCCTGGATCCAAAAACCGAGGCTACTAGATTGATTTTTCATTATGTTCCTTTCAATGTTACAATGCATATATATACTTGTCAAAACATCCATAAACCCCAATCCATTAACAGTTGATTAGAACATAACGGTAGTTCTCTTGACCAGATCTACAAAATAACATGGACCGAAAACCATTGCGCCCAAAACCATGTGTGAAATCCATGCACAAAACCATAGTTAGGTCCGCCCCCCTAATATAGGGTCCAAAAAAAAATTCCTCGGGGTGCTGCGCCCGACGCAACGAAGGGGGGTCTCCGCCCCCCCTCTAACACCCGGTTAATACTGGGGCCTAGTCATGGAAAGACATAAACACAAACCCAACATGATGAATTGTAAATTTTTTTTTTTTAAGAAAAAATCTATGAATTATTTAAGTTAATGAATAAATGGTAAAAATGTAGAAATTTAACCAATTGGACAAATATTAAATTACAATAAGGGAAAGGGGAAAATTTAATAAAAGGAATTAGTTATATATTTAATTATATTAATTATTAAAATGGATAATAATTAAATGGTTAAATAAGAAGGTTACAATGACAAATATATAAAAGGGGAGGGGGTGGGGGGGGTGGTCAAAAGGAGAAAAAAGGGGGAAAATTAAATAAAGAGGGGTTGTTTTGGGTTAAGTAAAGAAATTAGAAAATAAAATTTTCTATATATATGAGTCGAATATTGAAATGTATTTATTTTTTTAAATTTAGATATAAGTGATATTAAAAATTCATATGATGTTGTAGTATAATAATAATCATAATGAATTATATATATATATACACTACAGAAAGTGGGGTATAATAAGAAGGTTGGGGGGTAGAGAAAGGGGAGAAAATAAATATTAAAATGAGAATTTTGAAACCATGAGGGAGGTAGAATATAAAAGGGGAAGGAATAAGAATTGAATGAAGTGGTGGGGGGAAGGGGTTATAGAGTGAGCTGATGGATTATTGGTTTTGAGGAGTGGCTAAATTTATATCCATATTCTTTGTTGAAATTATTACGTGCTTTTCTATCTCCAAAACTTCCCTGATAATTCGAGCATTATGAAAAGGGTTACAAGCAAGGATTCGCGCCTTGTCAAAACATATAAGGTGCTTGTTGTTGGAGGAGTGCTCAACAATGGTAGATTTAGTCGCATGGTGATGGTTTTTATCTGCAATGTGCTCCTTAAGGTGGGTTGTGACTGACCAATTTGTTTGGCCAATGTAAGACTTTCCACATGAACAAGGAATTTGATAGACACCTGATCCTAACATCCAGACAAACTTATCTTTGGTTGACTAGAATAACTTGTTAGAAACCTTGAACAATACTAGGAGGGGGGTGAATCAGTATTATGCCTTATGACTAATTTTACCATTTTTTTTATTTTCTTTTCATAAGCCTTGATTCATTCATCCATTAGCAACATAACACATAAACAGTTCTATGCATAACTGTAACACCCTCACCCCGCATCTAGCCAAGTAACCAACCAACTAAGGTAAATATGCAACGAGATGCCACTATAATGAGATTCAACCTCCTAGGTGACCTTAAGGAAGTGGAATCGATAGAAAAATA
This sequence comes from Pinus taeda, assembly GCA_000404065.3. NCBI lineage: Eukaryota > Viridiplantae > Streptophyta > Pinopsida > Pinales > Pinaceae > Pinus > Pinus taeda. The sequence continues at coordinate 4,237 of APFE030765061.1, forward strand.
CCACACAGACTTTCCACATCAACAACCGAACTCCCAGGAGCCAAGCCAAACACTCAGGCAACCGTCCCTTGAGACCAACTAAAGTTTTAGACCATTAAACCCCCAAAAGCTCACTTGATATGGGCAAGCATGTGTCCAGGAGGTTCCAGACACTCCCACAGGATGGGTATGCATGCGTCCGGGGACTTTTTGCCTAGTTTTGTGCCTATGTCTCCGGGATTTGAGCGACTTTTTCAAGCCCATAGTCTAGCTCACTGCCCAAAACTCAATGACACTTTCGGAAATGAATTTAAGCAACATAACAATGATGCATTTGCAAAAACAAGCAAGGTCTAGACTGGACCCCTACTAGCCATGACAGGAATTTCGTCAAACATGTCACAAATATGTAATCTACAGATGTAAACAATAGATCTAAGCATAGGAGTCTCATACTTAACTGAGAATCACTAAGAAGCATTGTTCCTTTATACCATTAGCTGCATTATTATATATTAGGTCATAAATACATTATTCATTCATTTGCAAATCAAAACATGAGGAGAGCCATACATCATTGTTGTCATAAAACATTATTATAACCAACATAATAACAACTAAAATATCAAGGATACATCAGCCATAGAATCCACATATACACTAGTACATTTACACATAAGATGTCAAGGAAAGAACCTCTTATTAATGAATGCAAAAGCCAACCCAGTATGAGACTACCATGTTCCACCTAACCATAGTATGGCTGATCCAATTCTCTATTTAACCATTCACCCCCGTGCCATATTCAAAGCATGAATGTGGGACTCAAACCAAAAGAACCAACCAGGGCATCCCAAGGCTAAACCACCTCACCCTCATCAATAGAAACCAGGCTTTACCATAATCCACACTGGATCACTAGGCTAACACAATAAACATGAAATAACAGGCTCTACCATTATCTCCACCAGATCATTAGGCCAAAAAAGCATGGATGCCACCCAATTTATCTACCTATATCGTGAGGAATTTTCCTGTCTCCTAGCCTCTCGGGCCTTACTGTAATCCACAATCTAATCTAGGTATCACTAGACCCTAAACTGAAACTCCACCCTCTAGGCTTTACCGTACATCCCACCATTCACAAACAAGGATTCCTAGGCCTAATCAAGGGCAACCACCTATAAGCTTTACCATATATCCCACCATTAACCGGTCAAGGATTCCTAGGCCCACCGAGGACACAAAATTCGAATTTACCGCAACCCATAGTCTGGTTCAGGGGCTACTAGGTCATGTGTTGTATTATTCAAAGATCCACTTAACTCAGCTTTGAATCCATTCGGCAATCCAGCTCAACCAAAACATGAGAACCCCATCACACCATGGTTATTTGGAGATGGCAAGGCTAGGCTGAAAACACTATCACACTTGGTAAAGACCGTGCCATAATAGAAAATAACAACATGCAATACCATGCATGCCAAATCTAGCAAGGAAAACATACATACAAATCAATACCTACAAAGAACATTGTTGTAGCTGCTTGATCTTGCTCTTCCTTGCTTGCTCCTTCCTTCCTCTTGCCTTCTTTGCCTTTCTTGATCCAATGCCAAATTTCTCCAAGAAAACTCTAAGTGTCCAAGAGTGAGAGAGAGAGAGAGAATAATGAGAGAGCTCCAAAATTGAACTGATAAAAAGGTACCAACTGATCCTCAGAAGCCTTTTTATCAATTAGGCCTCTATTTTCTTCATTCTCCATTATTTTCCTTCATTTCCTCCTCAAATGCAACCTATGACCTTTCACCTTCCTTTTCTCCTAATTTCCATTATTTTCATAAATAAATGTGCCACAAATTCCATTTTGTCTTTCCAAAGCCTTAGACATTTCCTTTTCTAATTTCCTTTAGCCATAATAAACCAAATGAACACCCACACTAGGATGTCTTGCCCAACATTCAGCTTGGAATAAGTTTCCCATCAAACATGGTTATTATTTTGCCTTTATTAACTTTTATTACATGGAATTTTCACCAGGGTTGTTACAAAACCCCTTAGGGGACATCGTCCCCGGTGTTCAACCACACCTATACCTCAATAAAACCATTTAAAAGAAAACATACTACCCATGGAACTTTATAACATAGCTCGATGTAGTATTTACAATGATCACCCTACTAAAAACCAAACCAACATGACAATTATAATGACATGACACCCATACCACTTATTGGAGCTTTATAACATAGCTCATGGCAGTATTTATATCCACATACATATGTACATACATCAAAACATCACACCAAAACATAAACCAAAAATCATACCAAAACTTCTTTGCCTCAACCAGCAAACAATGAAGGATACACAGTGCAAATTTGATCTGCCATCTCCCATGTAGCTTCATTTGGCCCAAAGTGCTTCCACTACACTTTGACATGCTCAGTTCCGAAGCATGAGCACCTTTCTCTGAAATATATATTGAGGTTCCAACTAGAATTATACATCTAGATCCACCTGTAATATAGACCAGTCAAGCACATGATCAACATCTTTAACATACTTCTTAAGCAATGAAACATGGAAAACATCATGGACGTTCACTGTCGGAGGTGGTGCAAGCCGATAGGCTACTGGCTCAATCCTCTCAATAATATGAAAGGTCCACAAAACTAGGGTGCCAACTTGGCACATGACCCAATATGCAAGGAGCTCTTCTTTAATTTGATGCGCAAGTACACCTATTCCCCAACCTGGAACTCCTTGAGGAACCCATTATGGTCTGCATAGCTTTTCTTCCTATCCTGTGTTGCTTTCAAATTCCTCGTGATTACCTGCATTTCCTATTCCATTTCCTCCAACGTGTATGGTCTAATCAACACCATGTTAACTGAATCACTCCAATTTATGGGAATATTGCAACTCCATCCATATAATGCCTCAAACGGACTCATCCTCAGTGACTCCTAGTACCCATTGTTGTAAGTGAACTCTACTAGTGGAAGATACTCTTCCCATTTTCTTTGTTGATGCATCACATACATCCTCAACATGTCCTCCAATATCCTGTTGACCCTCTCAGTCTGTCCATATGTCTGCGGATAATAAGTTGTACTGAAGGCCAAATTTATGCCCAAACCTACAAACAACTCCTTCCAAAACTTAGAAGTGAACTTTTCATCCATGTCTGACATGATCTTCTTTGGAACACCATGCAATCTAACCACATCTCTTATGAATACCTTTGCTACATCCCTGGCTGAGAATGTAGACTTCACAGGAATGAAGTGTGCAATCTTCGTCAACATGTCCACAACAATCATGATGGAATCATGTTGTCTCACTGTCCTCGGCAAAACTGAGATAAATTTCATGGAAATGACTTCCCATTTCCCCTCTGGAATCGAAATCAGTTGTAGGAGTCCACCTAAATGCCTACACTCTACCTTTACTTGATAACAATCTAAACATATAGCCATAAACTTTGGTACATACTTTTTCAGATTTGGTCAATAATATAATTTCTTCACTGTTGTCAACATCTTCTAATAACCAGGGTGACCTAAATATAGTTTCGCATGAAACTTCGTCAAGATCACCTTCTTGAGCTCACTGTTGTCTAGTACATATATCATATCTCTAAACCTAACCAATCCATTTGTTGTGAGACAATAGTCCACATCCTATGCACCTGCACCTGTATCTGTACCTATACCACTACATGTACCTATACATGTACTCCACTGCAACCTGTGCACAATCTCCATATACCTGACATCTTGCTGACCTACCTGCAAGATCCTATCTTGTAGATCTGTCCCATAGGAACTGTAATTGCTATATGATTTACTTGTATCCGCTTGCTAAGAGCATTTGTGACCCTATTCTCCTTTTCTTTGATATATCTGATCTCATAATCAAACTCACTAATTGTGGCCAACCTTCTAGCTTTCCTACCATTTAGATTCGGCTGGTCAAACAAGTATCTCAAGTCGCTGTGATCACTCGTCAATACAAACCTCCTTCCAAGAAGATAGTTCCTCCACATCTTCAATACATGTACAATCACTGCTAGATCAAGATCATGTGTCAAATAGTTCTCCTTATGCTCATTCAGTTTTTGTGACTCATATCACACTGCATGTCCTTTCTGCATAAGGACTCCACCAAGTCCTCTCTTGCAAGCATCTATACATACTACAAAATATTTGTCCTGATTTGCGATCTTTAACACTGGTGCATGTGTCAACAACTACTTGAGCTGCTAAAAAATGACCTCACACTCCTCTGTCCATTCAAACTTCTTACCTTTCCTTTCCAATGATGTAATAGGATAAGAAATCTGTGAGAAGTTCCTAATGAACCTCCTGTAATAACTTGTTAACCCCGTGAAGGATCTCACCTCATCTACATTTCTAGGAGTTGCCCACTCCATAATAGCTCTTACCTTTTATGGATCCACTACTATGCCCTCCTTGGAGACAACATGTCCCAAGTACTGTACCTCAGTCTAAAAGAAACTGCACTTGCTAAGATTAGCATACAACTGATGCTCTCTCAACAACCTCAACACTACTTCCAAATGGTCGGCATACTATTTCTCAATTTTATAATATACCAATATATCACCAATGAACACAATAACAAACTTGTCCAAATAATGATGCAACATACTATTCATCAAACACATAAAGGTAGTTGGGGCATTAGTCAAACCAAATGGAACTACAACAAACTCATAATGCCAATACGTGGTTCGGAAAGTTGTCTTCTAAATTTCCTCTTCCTTGATGTGTACCTGATGGTATCCTGATCTGAGGTCGATCTACGAGAACAATGCTACTCCCTTTATATGATCAAACAAGTCATCAATCCTAGGAAATGGATACTTGTTCTTGATGGTAACTTTTTTCAACTTCCTGTAGTCAATGCACAATCTATGAGTACCACCCTTCTTCTTCACAAACAATACCTATGCACCCCAAGGTGATACACTTAGCTTAATCTATCCCTTGTCAAGCATCTCTTTCAGCTACCACTTTAACTCTACCAACTCAGGTGTGCTCATCTTGTAAGGTGCTTTTGATGCTGGAGTTTCCCCTAGCACTAACTCAATAGAAAATTCTACTTCCCTGTGAGGTGGCAACTCTGAAATCTCCGAGAGAAACACATCCTAAAACTGTTGTAGAACTGGGTACCTGCTCAAAACATATACATCCTCAACTTCCTTACCTTTTTCGATAGAAATATGCACTCCAAATAACACGCACCCTTTTTTGCAACTGCACTTTGCCAACATAGTTGTCACCATCCTAACTTATGTGGCTTTCTTCTCTCCCTATAAGACTCGTGGTTCCCCATTGTCATCCAAGCACTCAATGGCTTTGTCATAACAATCCACCTTGGTCATGTGAAGGTACAACCAATCCATGCCCAACAACATACCATATGATCCCAATAGTAATACATTCAAATGTGTTACTTTAGGCATACCATTAAAATCAAATTCACAAGCTCTTACCCAATGATGAACTCGCTTCTTTATACATGTAGCCAATTGAACTAACCAAGATTCTTCATGCACTTCTTTATTAAAACCACACTTATCCACAAAGTTAGGACTAACATAACTATAATTAGATCCAGGGTCAATCAAAATAGAAACAACTTGATCATAAAGCTTACCATCCATCTCAATGATAGATGTCTGATGGTCTGCTTGTCTGTTATCCAGTGTTGCATAAATACAAGGAACGCTCTGACTAACATCCCTAACAGTTTGTGCCTCTTGTGCACTATATATTTGAGTCCTACCACCCTTATTCTGTGTAAAATATCTCTTAAGGTGTTCCTTACCTCATTTCCAACACTCCAACCATCTAGTACCATCACCTTTATGATGTTGTTGTGATCCATGTCCCTGTCTAGCTGCATTGAACTTCTTTTGTGGTGCTACATTTTCTTTCTCTTCTGCAATCTGAGGCCTTGTTATTTTCCACTGTCGTTTACCTTTACCTTTATATTTCCCTTTCCATCCTTGCTGAGATTAATTCTTATGCTTTGGCTATTCATAGCAATGCTTCAATTTCCCAATAACTTCCTCAAGTGACTGAGGCTCATCATACTCAATCTGATTTCTAAATTTTAACGACAGACCACTGAAAAAAATCGTTGAACTTTAGTCTTCTCATCTTTAAGATACAGTACATACCTCAATAACTCCAGGAACTTAGTTGTGTACTCTTCATCTGTCATTGATCCCATCTTTAGCTCGTAGAATTCTTTGACCTTACTGTGGCTACAATTCTGACAAACTTAGAAGGAGTATTGCATTAACCTCAGATTGTTTCTCTTGTGCCTGCATGATTTTTTCATTGTCCGCTTTACAACTCCTTATTTCTTCCTTCAAGCTTCTCAATGTGTCTACTAAATCAAAAGAGTGCCCAACACCACACTGCTCATTTGATTCATAAGGATAATATTTGTAGTCTACCATCTTGCTAGTCATTTTGATCTCTTTCATGCAAAGCATACTATGTCAGCTAAACCAAAACACAATAAACCAACATACCTTAGAAAAAATTGGGGAGGATATCTCACCTATAAAATCAACCAATCAGCATAGTACATGTATAAAATAATCATGATAGCATATATACATATAATACATAAGCATATAACCATGTAACCATCATTCTAGCTAGAGAAATTCATGACCATATAACCTACACATACCATGAACTCACGCATGACAACAAAAACCATACCAATTTACATTGATAATACGCAAGCATAAACAACATGTAACCAATCATACACTCACAATGACACATTTCAGAACAATAACATCCTATTTCACATGGCGACATCACTACAACCATGAATGACACCATGCATATGCAACAAGTAGATAAACCACAAGGATGATTAACACACTTGCAATCGACATGAAAGCACAACCAACGCACACCACCCATCCAGTCCAAGGCATGAACCATGCTTTGATACCACTCTGTAACACCCTCATCCCACATCTACCCAAGTAACCGACCAACTGGGGTAAATAAGTGACAAGAGGCCACTATAATGAGATTCAACCTCCTAGGTGACCTTAAGGAAGTGGAATCGATGGAAACATACCACACAAACCTTCCACATCAATAATAGAATTCCCAGGAGCCAACATAACCACTCAGGCAACTAGCCCCTGAGACCAACTGAAGTTTTATACCACTAAACCCCTAAACGCTCCCTTGATATGGCCAAGAATGTGTCCAAAAGGCTCCAAATGCTCCCATAGCATGGAAATGCATCCATCCAAGGTATTTTATGCCCAGTGATGTACCTGTGTCTCCAGGATTTGAGCCACTTTTTCAGGCCCAGAGTCTAGTTCACTGCCCAGAACTCAATGACAGTTTTTGAAATGAATTTACACAACATAACAATGATGGAATGATGCATTTGCAAAAAAAGTACAAGATCTATAATGGACCCCTACTAGCCATGATAGGCATTTCATCAAACATGTCACAAATATGTAATCTACAAGTGTAAACAACAAATATGAGCATAGGGGTCTCATACTTATCTGAGAATTGCTAAGAAGCATTGTTCCTTTATACCATTAGTTGCATTATCATCTATTAGGTGATAGATACATTATTCATTCATTTGAAAATCAAAACATGAGGAGATCCATAAATCATCACTGTCCTAAAACATGCTTATAACCAGCATAATAACAACATAAATATCAAGGACATTGTTATGCTTCTATATCAATAGGTGTCATATTTCATGATTGGCATTGTTGAGCTCTGTAATATGTTCATACCTTCCCTGGTTACAAAGGTTTTCCATATTCTCAAGAAATCAAAAAATTTTAAAAATGTAAAGAGGGTATGCCCTAAAAGAAAAATCAAAGGGCAAAAAGAATAAAATGGTCAAAAAAGTGAAAGAAATGAACCCCAAACAAAGGACCAGGAAAGTGTGTAAGTCCAATATGCCACTGCTATTCTATTTTTGCAATGATCTGATGGTATGCAGCTAGTTGACTTATGCCACCATTGATGAATGGCCAAACAACTCAATCTTGGCTAGTTCATGTCTGAATTTACTTGTTTTAGAGATAGAGAATAAAATATGTCCAAATTGTTCAATCTTGGCAGATAAATAGATAGGTAGAGAAGCAAAGGATCTCAACTGTTAAACCTGAGCCCTTGGATATTATAAGGGTAGATCTAGATAGGATTGCAATGAAAAGAAAAGAAGATGATGAGGGCTTGCCAGTTCAAGTGTAGCCAAAGAAAGAAGAAGAAATGCTAGGCAAAGCAGGTTGGGTAAGTAAATGATGTTGCAAAAGCATTCTTGTGATTGATTTTGTTTCCAAAAGGTGTGAATCTTATCCCTATCACAAATGCATGACAAACATTTTGATGCAGCTCAAGCAAGGCAGAGTCATGACTAACTACCCTAAGCCTAAGTTTTTAAACAATATAACTTAGTGCTTTTTTTGAAAATCATTCTTTCATATTAACTCTGACTTATTATATAAATCTCGTATAAAATCATCACCCTTCCCCGTATTTTGTAAATATACGATAAAACCCCAATATTACTTATTCCCGCCCCCGGTTGATATACAACCATAAATGCATGTTTTGGGAGTTAATAAGTTCATCAGGAGCTGATTAACAACCCTCCCCACACGCAAAATCCTGGGATTAATCAACATCAGGGTTGATTAATAACCTAACTTAAACCACCCCACGAACCAATGAAATTCTCCCCGATACTATTAAAATGTACTTTATTGTGTCGGCCCCGCAGTGTTAAAACCTCTGCCATCTCCGTTGAGTGCCCACCGTCAGATCTGGGCCCGCTCATCCAACAGTCCACGCTCATATCGTCCCCCCCTTCCATCCGAAATTTAACTCCTGGGGAACTAATGGTTTTGTTCCCGTACCCTTGCCACGCATCGCGCTCCTACCGTGATTGCTACCTCCCCGCCCGAAACCGCTCAACCCCAAAAGTTGCACAGGGAAAACCGCTTACCACCCCTACTAAACGGCAAGACGTCCCATCCCGATGACGTCATCCGACTAATAAATTCCAAAATCACATGCCAAAGCCAAATTTTGTTAAATTGTCGAGAAAATGTCATTTTCTTTCATTTCCTCTGCGAACTGTTTCCATGCAAATTACGTCTGGGTGATTTCACGAGCCTACAGTCTGCCACCTTGCCAAAAAGCTCCAGCGATGTGCTCTGCCATCAATATTTTCAACCTACAATTGCACAAATCATCTCCTTAAGCCAGGTATTTACCCATTTGACCAGTTACCCTGTAATTTCGATTTTCCTCTGGAAATTCTACCTGAAGAGCCAAATTCAAGAAAATCAGTTTGAGGCTACCGTAAAGGACCCATAAGCCTGTTGTTTTCTCCATTGTTCCCACAGAAACTTGACTTCCAATTTGAAACCACAAGAACCAAACATGGAAGCTCCCGCAGCCCTGAACGTCACGCCTATGAATGCACCTCATTAAGACTTGGATTATTTACCTTTGGCCAACAAAGATTTCCAAATAAAAGATTTGTCTGGTAACATGAACCATCTTCAAGCCTTCTGCCAAATCGGGGATATCTATCAAAACAATTCTGATATTTTTGGGTTATGGGAATCTAACCTTCCCATGTACTTCATTCCCTCAGTTCATGTTTTTCCAGACATTATTCATCAGTGTTGTGCCAATTATGACCCTGTCCACAGAGCAATCATGTCCCCATCCCAAACTGTGCTTTTCCGTATAACTGCTGAGTTTATTAATGAAATGATACACTTCCATTCCACTGAGCCCCTTACTCACCTTTCCATGGGGTATCTAATTAACAAATATTCTCAATTGTCCAACTCAGAGATAACCCGTATTTCTCATACATTCATGCTACCAGAGCATCAACCTACAGGCCCACCTCCCTATCTGCAAGTCATTTTTACTGAAACGGGTAGGATTATTGTTGACATGATATCCCTGATCTTGGGATTCAATACCAGTGAGTATGTTGATGAGATCACCTTAGTTATGTTGTCAATGTTTACCCCAGGACGGCCCCCTGCTATCAAATATGATTATGCCACTTTCATTGCTAATAAAATCCATGACCAATTCTTGAACCTGGAGAGGGAAGGAGTCTTCAAGTATACATATTTCATATACCACCTTTTGTTGTATTATCATCCAGACATCTTTTCTTTTCCTCTCAGGAGGTTGAACTCAAAAGGAAACCAAAGGTTTGTCATCTTTTGGACCTCAGTCTTTCATAATACCTATGAGTGCCCTTATACCTATAATGAATTCATTGACTTGTTTGTACATAAAGCCTCCACTCTGCTGATAGGAGCCCCCCCTCCTAGGATCTCTAGTGACATGAAAAATATTCTGCAACTCTTCAAACAGTACAGAATAGGTCACTGGTACCTCTACCAGAATCACATTGAGATCAGAATATATGGCTGTGAACTGTGCCCTTTCAAGCTGCCCAAATATGTGCCTATGAGACTATTTGCATTAGAATATTTCAGACAGATCATAAAGGCAGATTTAGATCATTTTTGTAATGCAAAGAAGAAGGCCCAGCTGAGAATAAAAAACCAATTAGGCCCTTATGTCATCAATTCTAGGGATGCATGGAAAGAGGCTGAGAAGATATTAGAAGAACACCTTAGATTGAAGAAAATTTTTCGATGGGTGCCATATGACCCAAATAGTTTTATAAGTGGTAGAAAAGTAAGGAACAGGTTATCAGTGTATGTGCATCATAAGATCCCAGAAATTGAACAGTATGCAAATCAAGAAGAATGGGTAGAAGGAACATTAATAGAAGAAATTAGTGAGCAAGAAAAGATGGAAAAAGCTATGAAAGACCTTGAAAAAACCCTTGACCTGGACTCTTTTGGACAGGTATCTTTCAAGCTACCTCAACAAGTAGGAGTTGGTGCATCCTCAGTTGGAACTTCTCAGCAGCTAGTACAAGAAACCAACACACCAGTTACAGGATTTTCTAAGGGCAAGGAATTGGCATACACAAAGCAGCCAACAATGACTGATCAGCAGGGGCAAATTCCTCCAGTCCAAACCAAAGCAGCAGAGATTCCTGCATTACAGACTCCTCTAAATGGGGAAAGAGGCAAAAAGAGAGACAGGGAAGACCCCACACCCATGAGTGGACCTGTAGAACAGTAGGGTGCAAAGAGGCAAAGACTCAATCCTATGTCAAAAGAGGAAATCTTTGAAGAAACAACAGACAGTTTAAGAGGTGAAAGGGTAGTCAGCCAGCAGACTTCCCCAGTGGTGGACACATCAACTAGCTCACATAGGCAAGAGCTAGAAAGGCAGCATAGTGTGGAGGTTTCATCCAGTAGACAACAAAGCAAATAGGCCTTCGACATCAAAAGGACATTCACAGAGATAAAGGCTAGAAACGACCCACTAAGGCTGCAGATTTATAACCAGTACCTTAAGATGGCCCCCACAAACCAACAAAGGTTGATGTCTGCCTATGACATTAAGGAGGGCAAAATGATTATGAGTTACTTCAAGCCCAAGGTGCAACAACCACAATCAGCAGCTAACTACATTAGGACCAATCTGGAGGTCATAGCTAAGGACATCCATCCTATGGACCAGATTGAGCTGCATAAACACACTAGAGAGATGGTATACTCCACGCTAGCGGATAAAGCTATGTTAGCTTATAAATTGCAAAACTCCTTGGAGAATACCTCTGCTTAGCTAGATTTGGAGAAAAACTCTTCTCTTGCTAAGGACAACGGGATAAAATCTTTGGAGGAAATTATCATTGAGCTGGGACATGATCCAAAAGATGTTAAGGGCATAAAGGCATTAATGAAGAAGAAAGAAGAAGATATTGTTTCCCTGAGGAAGCAGCTTAAACTCCCTCCTACCATGCATCCACAAACAACGGAAATTATACAACAGAAATTAGAGGAGGACATGATGGAATTACTCATGAAGCTCAATGAAAGGTTAACCGATACAGAGCAGGCACTGAAGAAAGCTCTAAAAGAAAAGCAGGGAGAGTCAACCTCCCAGCCACCTGAAGCAATCCCTGTAGTCACTACTGCCCCCTCCACACTTGTAACAGCATTACCTCCCACTGTTCCAGCATCCACAGCAGAGGAAATTACAGGAATATCAACAACAGCAACAACAACAGCACCAGGCAGCAGTACTAGCATGACTTCAAAGGAATTGATAAAGGTCGTGGAAGAATTAAAGCTACAGGTGTTTGAATTGAAAGAGGTCAAAGAGAAATTGGCAAAATTAGAAATAAGTTATGACAAATCCAAGATGAATGTGGCAGAGAAAACAAGGGAGGTTAAAACATTAGAGAACAAGGTGAGAGCATTGGAAAAGGATCTTTCTCTGGATAAACCCCTGGTAGAAATCAAAGGTATTTTGTGGTCCAACATCAATCAATCCCTTAGTAGTGTGTGGAGATCTATCCAGGTTATTTATGAGCAGGTTGATTTAATAGGAGCAGCCTAAGTGGAGATTCAAAAGACAAGAGCTTTATTGGGCCAAATGCCTGAACAAGCTAACAGATTAATACATTTTTTGAACACCAAGACCAGCGAAGAACTGCAATCACTGGAAATCACAGACAGGACAAGTAGTATTCTGGAGATTAAGAGAGTTCTAACCAAGAGAACTCTGATGCAAAATTTGGAAAGAAGATGCCAGGACATGCAGGTGGAGATCAACTCTTTCACAAAAAAATTCATAGTTTTGCATAAAAAAAGGTTTGCTAAGTCCTTTGGGAAGTAATGACCGCCTGATGAAGCACATAGACTATACAGATAAATTTAATAAATATGCTACGGATCAAATTACTGCATCATCAAGTACTTCAGGAAAAAAGGCACTCCCATCTGACCAAGCCCTATATGACAATTTAGAAAATTTATTTCATATTGAGCATGAAGTGAAATATCTATTTGCCATCCAACCTAATTTCTTCAGGTACACAAAGACTGATGAAACTTTAAGAAAGTTACAGAGACATAAACTACCAGAACCGGAGTGGTGGCAAAGTATGTTGGAAATTCTATAAACTGATGTTTGGTATCTTTGGTAAATGAAAAGTTTGGGTCGTCTTCCATAATGTAGAGAACATAAAATAATGAGGGTCAGATGGATCAAGGCGTATTGAAGACATCCGACAAAGGTGGAACATGCCAGCGCAAACTATCAGTGAAAGACAGGTGTAAACCGACTCACAGAGTCTACCTCTAGCACATTTGACAAAGACGGAGCTGCCAGCACAGTATCATTTATTTCTTCCCTGTTTTCAAGACTACGTGTCTCTATCCTTTGTAAAAAACGATGAATAATCACTAGATATTATCTCCTTGAGATATTTTGTATAAATACCCCCCATTCGAAGTATTCGGGTTGGTGAACCATTCTTAAACTTTGCTGTAATACTGAAATTTTGGAATACAAAAGCTTTTGGAATCAATTGTTGCTGGACTCACTGGATGTAGAATTGAAGCAAATGGACTTGTCACAGAATTCTTGAATCAGCCAGTGGACCAATAAGTCCCCTATATCTTATATTTTGTAGTTTTTCTAGTTTCATTATATCCCCTGTGTTTCACAATCTAAATGGTAATGATAAAGATTAATAAGGAATTTGCTTGATTGCACTCTGTGTTTCATTCATTATCGTTCTCTGTGTTTTCCTCAAGATTAGTATAAACAGTGTAACTCTTAATTGCTCATGTTTCCTAATCCTCTCATATTGATTATTTGCTTGGGAATTCTTAACTGCTCCTTAGTAATAATCATTCATTTTCCTGTGTTAAATATGTTGAAGGATTCTTAACTGTCCTTCAACCAATTTAAGTCCATTCCATCCTTTACAAATCTTTGTTTGCTCCCTGTTTGACTACCTTACTCTGTGAAACCATCCTCTGCTAAGAAACCAAATCCAGAAAGCCCTCCTCATTGACTCCATTTGCCTAATGGACTGAACTTCTCATATTCACACCTCAGTTCTATTGAAACTCACCATCCAAAAATCAAACAAAACCCCTTGAACATCATAACTAGCCTAATACCTCTCAAAACAAAGTTAAAAGATAAAGAGAGAGCCCTCTTTGGATGCAGATTGGCTAGAATCTGTGTCTAAAAGATTGGTCTGTGGTTACCTCGGTTGTATTCCCTTTCTTATAACTTTTGGGAACAACCTGAGTGATAACAGATACATTAAACATAGAATCCACATATACATCAGTACATTTACACATAATATGTCAAGGAAAGAGCCTCTTATTAATGAATGCAAAAGCCAACTCGAGATGGGACTACCACGTTCCACCCGACCATAGAATGGCTGAGCCAATTCTCTCTTCAGTCATTCACCCCCGTGCCATATTCCAAGCATGAATATGGGACTCAAACCAAAAGAACTAATCAAGGAGTCCCAAGGCTAAACCATCTCACCCTCATCAATAGAAACCAGGCTTTACTGTAATCCACACCAGATCACTAAACCAACACAATAAACATGTAATAACAGGCTTTACCATGATCTCCACCAGATCTCTAGGCCAAAGAAGCATGGATGCCACCGAATTTTTGTTGGTCATTAGATAAACCAATGCTCCCCACGTGTTTTGTGACATGGACTAACTGCCTCCCATGGATCCTTATCTCTAGTGATGCGATCATTGACTAACACCTGCGGGTTTTGGTCTAACGACAATTGTGATTCCCAACAAGTGGTATCTGAGCGTAGGTCATGAGTTCGATACACACTTGGCTTGTGTTGGGGGAGAGATTGTTGGACATTGGATAAACCAACGCTCCTCGTGTGTTTCGTGACATGGACTAACTACCTCTCATGTATCCTTATCTTTGCTGATGCAATCATTGACTAACACCTGCGGGTTTTGATCTAATGGCAATCATGATTCCCAGCAATTTCTCCACCTATACCGTGAGAAATTTTCTTGTCTCCTAGTCTCTCAGGCTTTACCATAATCCACAGTCTGATCTAGGGATCACTAGGCCCTAAACCAAGACTCCACCCTCTAAGCTTTACCATATATCCTGCTATTCAACGAAAATGATTCCTAGGCCTAATCAAGGCAACCACCTCTAGGCTTTATCACATATCTAGCCATTAACCAATCGAGGATTCCTAGGCGCATCGAGGAAACACAAAATCTAGCTTTACCACAACTCACAGTCTAGTTCAAGGGTTACTAGGACATGTGTTCTATTATTCAAAGATCCACCTCACTCAAATTTGAATCCATCTAGAAATCCATCTCAACCAAAACATGAGAACCCCATCACACCATGGATATACGGAAATGGCAAGGCTAGGCTGAAAACACTGTCACACCTGGCAAAACTTATTCCATAACAACAAAGAACCACATATAATACCATGCATGCCAAATCTAGCAAGGAAAACACACATGCAAATCGATACCTACAAAGAATCTTGTTGTAGTTGCTTGATCCTGCTCTTCCTTGATTGCTCCTTCCTTTCTCTTGCCTTCTTTGCCTTTCTTGATCCATTGCCAAAGTGCTCCAAGAAAATTCTATGTCCAAGAGTGAGAGAGAAAGGGAGAGAGAATAATGAGAGAGATCCAAAATTGAACTGAATGAAAGGTTCCTACTGAGCCTCAAAAGCCTTTTATCAATTAGACCTCTATTTTCTTCATTTTCCATTATTTTCCTTCATTTCCTCCTCACATGCAATATGTGACCTTTTGCCTTCCTTTTCTCCTAATTTCCATTATTTTCCTAAATAAATGTGCCACAAATGCCATTTTTCCTTTCCAAATCCTTAGCCATTTCCTTTTCCAATTTCCTTTAGACATAATAAACCAAATTAACACCCACACTACGATGTCTTTCCCAACATTCAACTTGGAATAAGTGTCCCATCTATTAACACTTTGTATTTCCTAAGACTGTGAAAGAAATACAAAGGTAACACAAAACCACTTTGGAAGTTGGGATATATCCCTACCAGTTTTAGAGAGCGGTCTCTCTTTTAGATTTAGATTTGTTTATATTGAGATATTAGGCTAGTTGTGAAAGTTAAATAGTTTGGTTTTGGATTTTGTTTGGTTGTTTGATTAATAATGTAATAGGATACCATTGGGCAATGGAGTCGATATACTTCGAATGGATTTATTTCAGCATTTACATGCAGATCTAACAGGGCAAGGTAGGCACATTTATTGGATCTTATATGTTCGATGAGATGGAAAAACAAGAAATGATTAAGTGTCCATTAAGAAGAGAGCAATTACGAATTATATTGCTTAACTTCAGTAGAAAACATTGAAATTGTTCAAAAGATAGAACTGAGAGTACTTAAACAAATTCATGTTCATAATTTCTTTGAACAAAATAGATTAGAAAACACATGTGAAATTATAAAGAAAGGAAAACATAGTAACAAAGGAGAATATCACTTAACCAAAAATATGACACAGGAATCCTGAAAAAGCTTCTGTATTACTGAAATGTGTCCACTGGAAATTTGTGGAACAACTTTACATCAATTGTCCTTTTCTTTTACATAAACATCAACCTCTACTATTTCGAATTATGAAGTACTTATACAAAATAATTACAACATATCTTGATGTCAAAAGATCAAGACATAATCCTAAAATATCTAAAATTGATTACATAAATAGTACAAAAATATAGGAATTTGGAACTGCTCGAGCTGCTAGCACTATTGTCGAGGATGGTTGTTGATGACTAGTCCCAAAAAGGTGTTGCCTCGCTTTTTGAGATGAAACATGTTTCACTCAAGTAATTCACACAAGTGATTCCATCAGCCTTCACTAGGGACATAAAGTTTTATTAGCTTTCTATATGTTTCATCAACTTCAGTATATTTCTCAAATGTAGGATTGTTGATGAAAATGTGTTTGATATCATGTTTAATAATCAAATCAAACTATAAAGCCTCTAGGAAAGCTTTCCCTGTAATACTTCCTTTTACCCCTGCAACTTAGACTTATCTTGGGCAATAGTAAACAATTTGTGATTGTAGTCACTCAAACTGATCAATCTGTCATTCATTGCTACTAGCACTGTTAACCCCCTCTGATTTAATAAATTGAACTTGGTATGAAACCTCCAAAAATCAGTTTCTAGGGATTGACACTTATTCTCTAGTTGTATCATAAGGTTCATCCTCTGTAAAACTTTCTTTATCTCCAAAATGGTCTCTGTTTTGTCTGCAATCTGAAGCTCCTCTAGTTCTTCCTTAGTTTTAGAATTGAAAACTTTTATTAAGTTTGTTGCTTCGCTCGGTTTGTCTCCAAACGTTTCTCTTACCTCTTCTACCACTATTTTTGACCTCTGGATCAATTCTTCCTTGTTCAATATCAAAGGCTGACAGAAGCCTGTGTCGGGAAGAAGTAGTTTGCTTCTAGAATTGAGTATATGTGTTGGCCTTTAGCATTTCATTTTTTTGCATTATTGCTTTGTACTTAGCAAAAATATTTGGCTCTGTTTGGCCTTGAGCCAAGTCTGTTGTCTGTGTTAAATCTGCAAGATCTTGTGAGGCTAAGGAAGATGGAGGTCCTACAAAAATATATTCTTGCCTTGTACCTGCAAAAATATTTTTTGGTCTTGTAGAAACATGTGGGCTTATTGAAACTATAGTAGCATGTCCTTCATCATCCTGCATGAAAACTGGTTTTGGATTAGTTTTATGCTTCTTTGTATATATTAGGAATTCCTTGGCTCCAATTTCTATTACTGCAGGAGACTTTTCTTCTCTTGGCCTTTTGTCATTCTTCTCCCGAGGTACTAGAATCTGTGAAGTGGTTGTAGACATAACCTGTTCTTCAACTTCTTGTAGAGTGTTCTCCTCCCACTGATCCTGGTTTATAAATTTTTCAATCTCTGGCCTGGGAGTGTGAGTTTAAGGAGTGGTCTTTTGTTCCACCCTTAAACTGGAAATGATGTCGAAGGGGTCATACGACCAAGTAAATCTTAACTGGAAGTTCATTTGTTTGAGTGCATATGCCTCTTTACCTATTGCTATGTTGTTGCATATGAATGGCCCCACTTGTGTCTTGAGCTTGAATTGTGCCTTCTTTTTAGCTGAAACAAAGTGTATGTCATCCATGTTGATCATTTGCCTTATATATTCCAATGAGAAAATTCTCATAGGAACATATTTTGGCATTTTGTATGGTGGCAACTCACAGCCATACACTCTAATTTATGTGTAGTTCTAGTACAAGTACTAGTCTCCTATTTTAACTTGTTCACTGAGGTGTAAGGTTCTTTGTATCTCAGAAACTATTCTAGGTTCCACATTGTTGTTAAGAAGGCATGCAGTTGTATAAATAAATTGGTCTACGAAGTCACTGAAACTAAAATTATTTGAATTCTTCCGCACCAAAGGAGTCCACTAGATGATTGATAGTGCATTGCCTTTTTCATCTAGTATCTGCAAAGAAATTGGGAATCTTTATGCCTGGAAAAATAGAAATAATATAAACTAGCACTTATGCATGTTTAAACTTTCCTTCTATGGTAATCTTGAGAAACTTCTCATGGATGTTTTCTGCAAGGGATTGACTGAAATTAAACATTACAGAAGGTTTTCTTATGTGGAAAAAATGGATAGAAAACCTAGGATAGGTTCATCCACCCATTGATCTGATTGATACCCTAGAAGACAAGATACTAATGAGACAATTTGCTTGGTCTTTTCTGGGAACATGGAGGCTAGATATGGTGGATTTTTCTTTGGAAGTTGAACATCATCTGGCAAGAAAATTTAAAAGATATGGTGGAATTTTCTTTGGAAGATGAACATCATCTGGCAAGAAAATTTCAAAAATTTTGGCTCTTTAAGGGAAAGTTAGCTTTTGGTAGAGTTCCATGAGGGAATCTATAGAGAAAGGGCTCAAAGAATCATTTTAGGGGACTTTGAGCATCTAGTTAACTTACTCTGAGGTTATAGTAAATAGAATGTCTCCATTCTCGACCACAATGGCTCTTTGGCTAGGGATATACTTGGCTTGACACCATAAAACAAAATCTCGGAAAGGGTGAGTCTGGGGAAACATGAATTGTGGCAAGAGGGATTCCGAGAGGTTGATTTCATCACTCTGGTCCACAAAGGTTTTCTTGAGCCAATTGGTCTCTGTGATTTTATAATGTTGGTCAATTGGGGGTAAATGGCCTAGATCAATGGCAGGAGGGGTCATTTCATTTTCGCTGGTTTGTTTTGACTTTCCCTTAGGCGCCATTTTTAAAAATCATTAGGACAAAAGGTGAAGAGTTAGTGGTATTTACTCGAGAAAATTCGGTTGCTTGCTGAATAATTTTCTTTCTGTAACAAGTACCTCGCCAGGAGACAGCTATTTGGAATCTGCAGTGGGTGACAGAGCAATTCGGTGAGGAGATGAGGTGTTAAACCACTGTACCTGTTCTCTAAAATAATCAAGAAGCGAGAAGGGGGCCACACTGAACAACTAGGGGGATTTTCTTTGTAGGAAACTGACAATCCTGCTGTGTATGACCATTATGGAGTAGGTCTATTGTGATCTGGTGCATGTTGGAGAGAAAACAATCCTCGCATAACGGATAGGGCGCAACAGGAAAAATAGGTGTCAAAATAGGGAAAGGACATGTGGTAGAAGGGAAGGGCAACGATATGCGAGAGCGGGGAAGACGCATGGCATGATAGGAGTGGAGGGGGAGCAAAGACGTGGAGGGAGGCAGCGAGGTGACAGGCGTTTATAAATTTGGCGAGAGATGGAGTGGTTTTCAAATGGGGGTAGGTGGTAAGAGGTTTTGAGTGTGAGGGGGTGTGAAACCTTGAGCGCCCACCACGTAGCGTGGGGCCCAGAAAAAAGAACTTACTTTTCGGACCCCTTGCCACTAATGATAGAATGGGTTGGGGGGTCCAAAATCGCTCCCCCGGCGTCGATCCAGGTAGGGTAGATCGTGGCGATTGGATCATGCGCCCGCTATACCACTAGCTAACAAATTAAATTTGTCCCTTTTGACTTTACCATAAATCAAAAACTTTAGCGCTATCGTTTAAAAATTGTTAATCATGTTTAAATGACACGATTTACTTATTACAAGCGAGATTAATTACTCTAAAACATATTTGATTAACCCTAAGGGCACATTTAATCTAGCAAACCCATTTTTTATTTTTCTCTAAGGTTGTGCAACTTCTACTCTAATGCTTATTTATCAAATTTAACCAAGCTTAAACACTTTGGTTAATCTTTCTCTAATCTACCTACTTAATTTCAACCAAGATTAAACTGGATGGTTGATTTATTCACTAACCTAAGCAAGCTTATTTAACTCAGTTTAACCATGATTAAATAGTATGATCAGACTTAGGAAATCTATTTCTATGTGGCATTTAAACAAGCTGCACACTTTATTTGAAAATTTTCTAAAGTATCTTTGATGCATTTTTGTTTTTTAGTGGCATTTAGACTTGCTCACTTGCATACATGTTTTTATTTTTTGGGGTTATTTCATTCTTTTTTTTCTTTCCTTTTTATTCTATTATTCTTTTCTCATATAAACTTTTTTTTATCCCCTTTTTCATCATCATTTTTTGTAAATCATTTAGCAATACAATATTATTTACAATTTCTATCAATTGAAAGATAATATCCAATCATCATTTGATCCTATGAATTATAGGACCCTAATAGTGGCTCCAATTGGGGATGACATCCTCCTTGTGAGGTGTCATGAATGTAGTATATCAATAGCCTTGGTCCATTGTCTTCAATCTTTATTCCGCATTTGAATCGTTATTGTTATAGATATGGCAGCAACTCATCAAAGCTTATGGCCTTCACCTCAGGCTTTAACTTCTTATGTAAGCCACCCACGATGATAGTAGAAAAATAGAATGGTGTTCACAATGATTTGAGTGGAAAATGATTTATTCTTTAGGGAAGTAATGATTGAACATTCCACCATTTACAGGTCCACCAGGCAATTATGCTCTAGACATGTCTTTTAGGAAAAATGCATTGTTTCCTATGTAAGTATCAATTGAATATGGTCCCTTCCACATATTATCAAACTTACCATGCTTACCTTTAACCTCGTTTCTTGAATCCCACTTCAGAATAATGTTTTCTAATTGAAAATCATTAGCTTTACTTCTTCTATCATAAATCTTTTTGATGTTCTCTTGGATGACTTGGGTTTTATTGTAAACTTCTTCTCTTGATTGCTACAGTTGTATGGTTTGGTTTATCCTCCTTTGTAAATCATTGGGCTCAGATTGTGACTCCTATAGTAATTTGAGAACAGGGATTCCTAGGGATGAGGGGAAAACAACATCTACCCCATAAACTAGTTGGAATGGAGACATACCAATAGACTTTTTGGTACTAATCTTGTCTGCCCACAAAGCATTGATTAATTTATTGTGCCAGGACTTTTAGTTATCCTACAATAACTTATTAATGATATTAACCAAACTTTTATTTGAATATTATGCTAACCCAATTCCCCGTGGGTAATAGGTAGTAGAGTGACCCAATCTTATGGTGTACTCGTTGCAAAAGTCCACCATATTCTTTGATTTGAATGCAACTGCATTATCAGTAATAATCTTATTTGGGCATCCAAATCTAGTAAGAACATTACCTTCCATGAATTTAATTATTACTGCATATGTGGCTTGTCTTGTAGGTATATCTTCAATCCATTTTATGAAATAATCAATGGCTGTAAGAATCCACTTATGTTGGGTTGAGGAACTGGGATGTATTTCTCCAATGAAATCCAAACCCCATTACTGGAAAGGATTTTCAACTGATATGGGCTTCAAAGGGAGGGGTAACAATTTTCTTTCTCCTTCAAAGATTTGGCATTGATGACATGTGGTGACTTTCCTGTGGACATCTGCAAACAAGGTGGGCCAGTAGAAACCATCCCTTAAAATCTTGTTTGTTGTTGTCTTCCAGTACAAGTGTCCTCCACAATCTCCTTCATGGAATTACTGCATAAGTTTATCTGCTTCATATTTTAGCACACAGTTAAGTAAAATCCCTACTACATCTTTCCAATGCACATTATTATCCAAAATACAAAATTTCACAGCCTTTAATTTAAGAAATTTGGCTTTAGTTTTAGTCAAACCTGGAGGAGCTTGTAAATTTTACAGCACAAAGAGAATGTCTTCATACCACGGAGAGGTAGAAAAGGATTTTGATACTGGTGGAGTCGCCTGCTCTTCCTATTCATCCCGTTTAGCTATGAAATTAATATCAAGTGCATGGAAATTAGATTCTGCCATCAGTTTTTCCAGTCCTTGACCTTTGATCAGCTTGGTAGGCTTGATTTCAAGATCATATTCTAACATCACAACAACCCATTTGCCCTTCTTGCCATCAGGATCAATTTGTGTCAAAATATATTTTACAATAGCATTAGGGACAAATGCAATTATATGGGAGTGTAAGATGTAAGCTCTAAAGTCCTTGAGTGCTTTTACCAAGGAAAAAACATGTTTCTCCATTATATTGTATTTCAGTGAAGCATCTCTTAGAGCTCTACTAAATAAATCTATTGGTTGCTCTTGTCCTTCACTTTTCTTCTGCAATAGTATTATCAGATGCAAAAAAAAAAATAACATAAAATCTTTGGTGAAGTCAGGACTAATCAATACAGGAGCAGTTGTTAAAGCTAGTTTCACTTCGCTGAAAGATTTTTTGGCTTCAGAGTTCCATTTTATTTTAGTATCCTTTTTTAACATGTTTGTGATGGATCTTAAGATTTTTGCTAAAT
This sequence comes from Pinus taeda, assembly GCA_000404065.3. Taxonomy (NCBI): domain Eukaryota; kingdom Viridiplantae; phylum Streptophyta; class Pinopsida; order Pinales; family Pinaceae; genus Pinus; species Pinus taeda. The sequence goes on from APFE030765061.1 coordinate 27,084, forward strand.
TAGGAATAAATCTCTTGAGGAAATTTATTCTCCCAATAAAATACTTGACTTCATTCTTATTCCTGGGAGGGTTCATTTTGAGAATAGCTTCAACTCTACTAGGATCAATTCTAATGCCCTCCTTGGAAACGATGTGGCCTAGAATTTTTCCCTGCTCTAAACCAAACAGTGTTTTACTGGGGTTTAGTGAGATGCCAAATTTCCTACATTTTTCAAAGACTCTTCTTAAATACAGCAAGTATTCTTCCTCAACCTTCGAAAATACAGTGATTTCATCCAAATAAATGAGAATGAACCTGCCAATTTCATCAACAAAGGAAAAATTCATTTCCCTTTGGAAGGTGGCTCCAAAATTCATTAGACCAAAAGGCATCTTCACGTACATAAAGGTACCCCATGGTGTAGTAAATGTTGTCTTTTGTTGGTCATCAAGTTGAACCAGGACCTGGTTATAACCTGAAAATCCATCTAGTAAAGAGATCCTACTCTACACAACTACATTTTGTAATATATGATCCATTTTTGGGAGGGGATAGTTGTCTTTAAGTGGGGATTTATTCAAGTTTTGGAAGTCTACACATAGCCTAATTTCTCTTGTTTTCTTCCTTGTATGTACTAGGTTTGAAACCCACTTAGAAAATCTAAGAGGCACAATAATTTTGGCATTGTATAGCTTCTTAACTTGCTTTTCTATTAGAGGCAATATAATTGGGTTCACCCTTATTAACTTTTGTTTAAAAGGCTTATGATCTTCTTTAAGGGGAATAATATGTTGAATTATGCTAGTGTCATAGGATTTTAAGTCCTCATAACTCTAGGAAAAAACATCAGAAAATTCTTTTAAAAGTTCTATGTATTTATGTTTTTCATTGGGAGGCAAGGATTTGGATAATTTAACAATTTTAGGGCTCTCTGCAGTCCCTATGTTGCATTCCTCTACCCCGGACCATGCAATTTTGGGCTTCTTTGCTACATCATTGAAATCAAACAGATATTCTAAAGGCGCTAGCCCCTTAGGCAATAAAGTATCCTTTAATTGAAACACTTCTAAAGGTTTTGAATCATTATTAGCTTCATTTAGCACTACTTCACACTTATTTATTTCTACATCATCATCTAAATCTATATGTGTACATTTGAACTCATCTTCTAATTTCAAGAAATTTTCAATTTGTTCATCATTACCAAAAACTTTCCAGTATCTAATGTTATCAGGCACAACTGACCTGTGTTTCACTTCTACGACATATTTTCTATTTGGATGGAAAGACATCTTGCAAGTATTGGTTGAAACATCCAAGGCATCTGCTAAAATGTTCTGGTTTCAAGGTATCACAGACAAACCATATTCAGGAAAAAATTGTAAAAAATCCAAAATTCATTTCTGTAAGCCCTTAATCTAGGGTGTTTTGCAGAATATTCGCCCTTAATTTGTTTTATGATTATCTCGGAATCTCCATGCACATAAATTCATTTTTCTCCTAGTTTCTTTAGAACCTGTAACCCTAAAATCAGTGCCTCATATTCTGCAATGTTATTAGTGCACTGAAAATTAAGTTTATAACCATGTCCTTCTGCTCTGTTTTTTGCTGAGTTTACAACAAATACACTTGCCCCTGCTCCATCTTTACATACAGCTCCATCAAAATCAATATTCCACAAAGATTCTCCCTCTAGATTTTCTTCTTCGGTATTAAATTTTATTATTTATGTAATACTGACTTCAGCCTCTGAGGGTGAAACTTCATTTTCTACACAGTCTGTTATGAAACCAGCTCACAAAAAGATAGAAAAGATAGATCAACGCCTTAGAATTCAGCCTCTTCGAGGGGGCAACCTCC
>APFE030765061.1:29119-47565 GCA_000404065.3 Pinus taeda
TTCGAAAAAGTATGTAAGACTATCATGATCCATTTTTACCTTGAAGTGTCTTCCCATTCTGTAAGGTCACCATTTCTTAAGTGCATGTAGTATTGCCAACATTTCCTTCTCATAAATAGCTTGCTTGAGATGTAGCAATAAAAATACCCAATCACCTACATCAAAACATTTTTCACTACGATGTTGATCTACCTGTTGTTTCATTCGATTTTGCACCAAAGTGGCGCTATCCTTTAAAAGTTGGAGAACTTGTTGGTGATGCTCAATGTGATCTTTCACTGCTTGAACCTTTTTCTTCTTGATATGTCCTTCAATCTCTAGAGTTTGAGGAGTGGTAATTTCTTCCAATCCTTTACAAAATATGGTCAGATTCATTTCGTGATGCTCGATGTGATCTTTCACTTCTTGAACATTTTTCTTCTTGATTTTGTCCTATCTTTTGGGATAGTTTGAGGAGTGGTAATTTCCGACCAATGAATTACAAGATATGGTTGGATTCATTTCTTCTTTATCGATGTGATATTTCACTTCTTGCACCTTTTTCTTCTTGATATGTCCTTCTATCTTGAGAGTTTCAGGAGTGGTAATTCTTGCCAATGCTTTACAAGATATGGTCTGATTCATTTCTTTTTTCTCTGGGGTTGGGTCCTAGTGTATATCCTCTTCTTTTGATGTTTCTTGATCATTTTCTTCCTCCTCTTCATACTCTATGTAAAATAATTTCTTCTCAACACACTTATGACCTTTAGTGCATTTGCTATCACAATTGTAACAAAGCCCTTTTTCTCTTTTTTCTTCCAATTGTTGTGGTGTAACCCTTGTAGGTTGTGGAAGGCTAGGAGAAACAACACTTCCATATTTATAGTTGTGAAGGCTATGCTTCATAATTTTACTTTCCACTATGTCACAAAGCCCTTTTACTCTTTCCAATTGTTGTGGTGTTGCTCTAAAGAAGGTGTTGCTCTTTGTATCCTCATAATGTGCTATCATTTCCTCAGTGAAAATTGACCACGTAACAAGTTTTTTACGAGAACAAAGCCCTTTATACCATAAAAATTGATCCGGTTCTAAATATGAAGATGCCATACATACCTTTTGTAACAGTGGTACACCATGTAGATCAAAATATTGCTCCATCTGAGTATCCAATTTACCGGATCCTTGCCATCAAACTTCCTCATCTTGCTTTTTCTTGATTTTAGGAGCTCGATCTTGAAACGACTGTAACTCTGTACTTTTGAATCTTTAAGTTCTAAAATTGCAACCTGCAATAGCCCTCTGTGTCCTCTTTCCAATGCCACCAATCTTATCCAAATTGGATTCTCCAAGGAAAAGTTATGCCAAATCTCCCACAGTGACCTAATTATAGACTAGTTCAGTAGAGCGAACTTGTATGATGTGCCACATGTCACTGTTTGGACCTTTGGCTCTAAAAAATATATAAAATAAACTACAGTCTGTCCTCTTTTTTTACCTTATTATGAAATTTCAATCCGATGCTCAGAGATAAAGTTATGATGATTTTCCCCAGGTCACCTGTTTGGAATGTAATTCGGGAGTCTGCAGAAAGGCCAACTTCCTCAGATCATATCTCCACAAATATAGCGCGAAAAGCTATGAAATTCGGACCCGAGATTCAGTGTGATTTCGTCTCAAATGGGTTTTTTTCCTGCTTCTAAAATGTCGTAGAAAATAAGTTATAGCGAAAATGCCACGATGACCTTTTTGGAGCAGCGAAACCCTAGAAGCCAAAGCTCTGATACCAAATGTTATGAAACCAGCTCACAAAAAGATAGAAAAGATAGATCAGCGCCTTAGAATTTAGCCCCTTCGAGGGGGAAACCTCCTTTACATTACATAAATGAACAATTATTTGATGATACAAATGAAAAGACCTCCTTTCCATATATAGGAGTCTAAGGGGTCATAACATAATTAGAGCCGACATAACAATAATAATGTAAGGGCACAATAATAACAATAGTGGGCTTCTATGGGGCACAATAGTAACAATATGGACACTAAATGGGTACATCAATATAATAAGGGGGTTGTACTAATAACAATAAGGGGTTACACTAGTAGTATAGGGGCCTAACACAGTCATCATTAGATAAGATGAAAGAGTCCATGTCTAAATGTACTGAATGTAGGGGATAGTCGTTGGGCTTATCTTGATTCTTGAACATATACTTCATGAGTGTTTCCCTATAAAGTCTTCTAGGTTGGCCAAACACAGGAATGGTGGCATAAGTCATATCCATTTGCAAATTGCCTTGCAGCTTTGCCCCCCATGATCTAGACAACTACATTCCATACTTTTGGGGTATGTCTACCACTATTATGTCCATGACTTAGCAGGTATCTGAACTAGAGTGACACATAAATCTTATATCATACCAAGACACCTAACTTTATTTGAATCAAAAGAGTACAAGTCTTTGTATGGTCTGGTGATGTCTAGCCCTAATTTCTCCATGATACCTCTAGGAATCAAATTGTGAGAGGCTCCAGAGTCAAGCATTGCATTGTGTAGGATTTTATCATTGATGTTCAGGCTTATATAGAAAGGTGGAACCGTCCCATCCTGAGGTTTACCCTCAACTTCGGGTCCAAACAATAGTTCGGGACATCATCAATTAAATTGACTGTGTCTGACCCTTCTCCTATTTTTAAGGCTTTCATGACTTGAGTCTTGTATACACTTTTGGTCATCAATTATGTTAAAGGGATGGGGATCTTTACCTTAGTCAATTCAGTTTCCATATTAAAAGATGCTTGAGATCTATCACTTTCCTTGACATTTACATCAGATTTTTTAGAAATTTCTTTTTGAGAACTAGGTTTTGTTTGACTAGAGGAAGGGGCACCATTTTGAGTAAATTTACTAGAAGAATTTCTAATAGCTTTTTTGCTTCTTAATTTGTATTGTTTGGGCACCTCCATAATGGCATTTTGATATCCTTGTTTATAATCTTCTGATTCTAAAGGGATCTCTTCTGGTTGTGAGAGCAAAAAATGATCTTGCTCTTCTTTGGTCAAGAATATGTGATCTATCTCACTCTCTTCAAATAGATTTATTTGATTTTCTTCTAGTTCTTCAAGGAATTCGAGTTCTTCATTAGTAAAATTTTCCTGAAATGGGGGCCTGACTAGTTGTTGATCATGAGGGCCTCTTTGTTCCCTTTTTTTAATTTGTGGTGGGTTTCTCCTAAAGTTGGGATTTCAAATTTGAGGTCCTCCCTGAGGTTCTCTAGGAGGTGTTCTATATACCACTGTCATCCTCTCCATCATTTTTTCCATAGTTTTCACTAGATTATCTAATTTTGAGTCTGATGAAGAGGAGGAAAGTTCATCCTTAAAAGTGACCCTTCTTTATGTTCTCATTTTACCTCTTTTAGCTAATAAATCAGCCTCTACCTTATCAACATTACTTTGCATCTATTCAAGGGTGGTTGGGTCTCTTTCTCTTAACTGATAGGCCATGTCTACATCAAATCCTTTTGGAAAATGAATAAGGGCTAATCCTGGTGGGGGTTTTATAGCAGTTGGAATGGCATTATAGACACAGTTAAACCTAGCACAGTAGTCTTCAACGGTCTCATTTGGAGCCCTCTTTAAGTTTTTGTATCCATTTAGAATTTGGAGGGGGTTATTTTTAGTTTCCCATATAGTAAAAAAACTTTGGTGAAACTGAGGTAAATCAACTATGCTCCGAGCTGGTAATGCCCTATACCACTTCTTAACTTCTCCTTTTAAACTCTGAGTAAAAAAACCTGATCTTAACATCATCAACATCATCGACTTCTTCTAAGTCAGAGAAGTCATTCATCCTATCAATATGTTGTTGTGTTGTCGCAAGACCTGTACCATCAAATTGTGGCAATCTCTTAACATAGTTCTGTGGCATAGCATTTAAAGGTGCTTGCAATTCCAAAGGAGAATATCTACCTACCATGGCTGGTATGTGAGGCACAAACGAAACTACAACAAGTGTGGGTATGGAAGGTATGAAAGGAGGTGTAATAACAGTTTGTTGTGTAGATGCAGGGATGGTAGGGATTGAAGATGAAACAGGTGGACTAGTAATGGGGTTTGTTACTACAGAAATGGTGGGAATGAAAGGGGTTTGTTGTGGAATGGTATAAACATTGGAAGTCTTGGGTGGGGTGGAAATTTTAGGATTGCTCTTAAGTGGTTCCGGGGATGAAGCAGTGGAGGAAGAGGATGCAGTTTTAGGTGACTCACAAGATGTTTGTATAGCTTGATCTAGTTTAGATACCAATTTCTCAAGTTTTTCAAATTGTTTAATGGCATCATCTTCAGGATTAGATTTAACAGCTTGATGTTTTAAAGTGTGAGGTTTGAATATATTCTTATCAACCACTGTTTAAGGTATCCAATTATCTGACTTGGTTCTAAATAAACTATGCTCAAAAGCTAGATCCAACCCAATATCAACTTCATCTAGATTCTCAAAACTATAGGGAGAGATTGAGCTTTAGATGGGGGGTTGTTACTTCCCTGGCTTTCAGTTGGACTTTTCTTTCTAAGGATCAACTTAGGGTTGTCTAAGATCTATGGTGAATTGGGATTTGGGTTGGCTCTAGTATGGATTCTTTTGGGAGCTAGATCTATTACAAAATATGTATAGTTATTGAACTTTCTACAACCTTACGAATAATATACAGTCTTAGCTCAAATTTTAGAAATGGAAATTTTAAGCACTGAGATGAATTTAATTTTAGGGAAACTTAAATATCAATCAAGTTTGTTCTTCCCTAGTATGGTCACAAAAATTTTAGCTCTTTGTATTTCCTAAGACTGTGAGAAATACAAAGGTAACCACAAAACCACTTTGGAAGTTGGGATCTAGCCCTGCTAGCTTCAGAGAGGGATCTCTCTTTCATATTTAGATTTGTTTATATTGAGATATTAGGCTAGTTATTAAATTTCAATAGTTTGGTGTTTGATTTAGTTTGGTTGATGTTTATGTAAAAGAAAAGGACCATTGATGTAAATTTGTTCCACAAAGTTCTATTGGACACATTTTAGTAATACAAAAGCTTTTTCAAGATTCTTGTGTCATATTTTTGGTGAAGTGATATTCTCCTTTGTTACTGTGTTTTCCTTTCTTTGTAATTTCACATGTGTTTTCTAATCTATTTTGTTCAAAGAAAATTATGAATCTGAATTTGTTTAAGTACACTCAGTTCTGTCTTTTGAATAATTTCAATGTTTTCTACTGAAGTTAAGCAATAGAATTCTTAATTGCTCTCTACTTAATGGACACTTAATCATTTCTTCTTTTTCCATCTCATCAAGCATATAAGATCCAATAAGTCTGCCTACCTTGCCCTGTTAGATATGTCTATAAATGTTGAAATAAATCCATTCGAAGTATATTGACTCCATTTCCCAAAGATATCTTGTTACTTTATCAACCAATCAATCAAACTAAACTATTGAACTTTCATAACTAACCTAATATCTCAATATAAACAAATCTAATTTTGAAAGAGAGATCCCCCTCTAAAGGTGGCAAGGCTAGATCCCAGCTTCCAAAGTGGTTTTGTGGTTATCTTTGTATTACTTTCACGGTCTTAGGAAATACAGAGAGCTAACATCATCAACTGTGGTTATTATTTTTCCTTTATTAACTATTATTACATGGAATTTTCACCAGGACTGTTACAATAACCATGAACCATAATCAACATATCAATGTGCATAACCATCAAAGCAAATAACCACGAGTAGCTAAACATCAAACAACTACAAGAGCAGTAAAATACATCACATCAATGCACAATCATCACACATAGATACATATGATGTAAGGTGGAAACCACAAGGGAGAAAACCACTTTCGAATGTCTTGCTCTTATCTTCTTCTATTATCATAAAATCTTCTTTACATATGATCACTGACCACCACCAGCGTGCAAGCTACAAATTTCGATCATGCGAGCCACTACTCACCCCAAGCCACAACTTGTATGAACTTCATAGGCCACCACCTACAGGAAGCCACAAATCCCTCAACTTTGCAGGGCACCGCCTGTTAGAAGTCACAACTCCCAATAAGTCTCGTCCAGCCACCACTGGATGGAAGTCACCACTCCCAAGTTCTCAAGCCACTACCTAAAGGATGCTGCTACACCCTGAATACGCAAGCCACCACTCGCCACACTGAAGGCCCCAACCTTCAAGCTCCTTTGTGGACCACATTTCATAATATTTCACACTAGATCCACGATCTCTACAATCAAACACTTGTGAGTTTCATTTCATCCATTTTCATACTAGACTCACAACATCAATCTATGCCCATTAACTACATACAATTTACACAAATGAATGCAAAATTTTGTAGCAAGATCAATCTCTCCTACATAAATAATCTCTACAAAAACATTCTCAGCCAATACATTAGCCCATCATCATCAATTTTCTCAAACAAAATCAAACCATGTAGCATCACATTATCATAATCATTTCTACACACTCAACCATCAATAACACAATTTAGTGGTCATAAAAAGACTCATACTTTGAAGCTACAACAAAACACTCGGCAATAAAACCCTTACAACACAAATGCATCAACAATATAAACTCGGATTTTAAACTATAATAACTACAACAATCTTTCCTCTCCATTTCAGCAACAACTAGGAGCCACAATTTGCAACACAAACATGTTAAACATATATAACTATTGTAGCTCCATTATCTTCTAAAATATGCTCCAAAACCGAGCTCTGATCTGGTCTCTAACACTCCACTCTTGTAGCATACACTCTCTCTTCATCCAACCCCTTCTACTTCACTATCCAACATTCCATAATTGATGGAAGATGAAATCAATATACATCACTAATCCTCCTCATCTTTCACATGATCACCTTTTAGATAATGGTTAACATAATTCAACTCTCTCCATCAAAACCTATGAGAAAAACCCAAAGTAAATTCCCCTAGAAATCACCAGAATGTACAGACAACACGAAAAAATTGAGTCTAGAAGGGGTAACGCAAGTAGTCCCTTCGGGAAGTGTGTTATAACACTTGTCTTGAACTGGAAACTTGCGTTACCATGTGGTATAACATTGGTTTTCCACTGGAAACCTATGTTACCCTTTGTTTAGCCCAAAATCTCAACCGAACCTGCTCCAACTCCTGCTAAACCTAATCCTCTGCTCCTGCAAACATCTCCCAAGCCTATAGATCCTCTATACACTGATGTTAAGGCTATAGACATCATGTGAAGGCCTCAAAACCTATTCAATTGATCATCATGTCAAGGTCTCTAACCTTGTTGACATCAATGCCAACACAACCGCTTTCTCACTTAACTCCTCAAGTGGACACCTAGGTTGACATCCTAAGTTGAATGCCATCAACAATTGACTCCACAATTGGGTCCATAACCAAACAACTATGTAAAACAATAGGATCATGAGGGCCACCACTACTAGTCTGACATCAATGAAACACCATGAGACTATGTAAACCAATAAGATCATGAGGGCCACCACTACTAGGTTGAAATCAATTCCAACACCATGAGACAACACGTCCAACATGCTCCCCCTTTGGTGTTGATATCAACCTACAACCACAAAACTAAAATTAATCACATTCTCCTCTTGTAGTTGTCACTCTCCCCCTTTGGCATCAATGGAAAAGGGTGGATGAGTATGGTTGAAAATTGTTGATATCAACTGATATGTGGATGAAAATGGACCAGCTCCTCATGCCAACACTAATCAAACAAACTAATATGCTACCAATTCCTCCTTGTCACATACAAGAGGCTACTCCACATGGACCAAATTATATACCATGAAGATACATGGATTTATAGGCCTAATACATGGAAATATGAATGATACAACATGGTTGTACAATGCCTCCAAACAACGAGCATGTGATTGAAACACAACTCCTCTAGCATGCATGATCATCACTCACATGTCTCAACCAATGACCCATAAGAGGAACATGATAGAACATGGCTACAATGACACCAAAGACTCATACATGGATGAAATACATGACATGCATCATCCAAAACATGGTTGTAACAACTCTCATCTCTCAAGCAAAACTCACATCAACACATGCTTGACATGATCCATGACTCTTTCTCTCTTGACTCTAGAACCAATCCACCAATAACCAAAATATGAAACAACATATTACCGAGATCCATGTGAGAGTACATGGTTGGAAATGATGATGTACAATGTGATACATACAATTGTTAGATCATGCCCAAAATTATCTCCAATGCATGACGAAGGCTCATAACTCTCTCTAAAACATAGACCGCTCCACCAATGCACCAATACATGAGTGATTACAAGGTTTATCTTGTACACATGAGTGCATACATGGAAATAATATATGTCCACTACTATGCATGCCAAAAGACTCTTAAACCATACATGACTTCTCTACAATACATGCTTGGCACAATGACCATGCAACCAACAACTCCAAGATAAAAACATGAATGATACATGGTTACTCAAATGCACATAAAAGTGCTCTACATGGTTGTTACATCAATGAAGCTCCTCTATGCATGACTAGAACAATGATCTTCTTCTATGCATGGCTAATACATATGATTTTCAACCAAATTGTCAATGTGAACAAATATATATGCATGGCTGAAAATGCTCTTTCACTCATGAAAGCACCTGTAAAGTAGCTACAAATAGTTGAGTGAAAGAAATGAAGAAAATAACAAGAAAATCCATGCATAACTCCCCTTGAGCTCATTATACCTCCAATAGGTAGGTTCCTATGGGCCTGAATATGCAATGAGGCTCATGATCATGTCAAGATGATGCTACTAGAACTCATACACATACCATGCTACTGCTACTCATCTCCACTAAGTAATCATGTTGTCATACTACTATCATACACTCCCCCTAAGGCTATGCACCTCTCATGTACTTCTGCAATCCTCTATGAATATGTATGAGGTAACCATGGACTATAGAGGGGCTTGATCTATCTACTTCACAGGTCGTTTCTCCTTCTTTCTCCACATGGTCTTAGGTTTCTTCTTTTCATTATTTTCTGGCTTTCTACTAGCTCCTCTGTGAATCTACTGTTGCTTTTGCTATATTTTCCTTGAAGAATTGGGCAACATATAATCTCTCGCCACATGGCTAAAGTTGTGGCATGTATAATACTCCACATGGTCAAGATAAGAAGCAAAAGGATCAAATCTCCTACTGCCCATACTAGATTTGTGCCTCATATAAAATATGCCTCTCCTCCAAGGGCTAGATTTGCAATAAATTGCCTTGTGGCCAAACATGTTATATGAGAAACAAAGTCCATTAAAACCATAATTATACCTTATGGATGATATCCTTACCTCCTCATAATTTTGCAAGCTGTACTGATTAGACCTATACACTTTCAGTTAGATGCAACATGTCCAAACTTGTGACAATTGTAACACTCTACCTCATCCATCAAAGGAGCAAAAGGGATTTGATTCCTTTGAAATTTGATAGCTATGCCACAACCCTCTCTTGGAGCAAATGTTATTCTAAATGTAGGTGCTCCTTGAGGTCTTCTTCTCTATTGATGCTCAATTTGTTGGTTATTTCCTTGGTTAGTGCCACTTTTGTTGCTACTATTGTTTGTTATAGGCCTTTTTGGATTTGCATTATTGTTCTTGCATGCATGTGAACTGGACTCTCCCTTTTGAAAATCAAGACCAAATTTATTCAATGGAGATCTCTGGTTTTCAAACAAAATGTCCAAGGCTACAATGCTCTTCTCCATCTTTAGTTGCTTTCTCATGAAGAACACTTCAACTTTTAACTGTTCAACTCAACCCTCCTTTTCTTTTTGTTGGTTGCTCATAATGTCTTCATCTCTTTTTGATTCTACCAACTGAGTCCTTAAGATGGTAATCTCCTCCTTGAGCTTGGCCTCCATATCGTCACAAATCTATAAGAGTTTTTCTTGATTCTTGCATGTAGTTTTTAGGCTACAAACCTCAACAACAACAACAAAATTCAATAACCACTAAAGTTTACTCATATTCTGCTTGAAGAAGCATTAGTTTATCACATTCATCAACATGACTATCTAAATTGGCAAGGCTAACATCAAATTTGTTTGAAACATAACTTAAAAGCAACTCATTGATGGTTATACCTTTAGATATGTTGCATGGAAGCACGCTAGGTTCTACTGAAGCTTCATTTTCTGATTTTGCAGCTACATTTCTCACACTTGGGGGAATAATCTTCTTTGGTTGAGGTTCTTTCCCTTGAGAATCCTTCTTCTTTTTCTTCTTCTTACTCTTCTTTTTTACTTCTCCATTGTTGTTGCTATTACCTCCAAACAACACTTGCATCTTGTCCCAAATCTCCTTGGAAAAATTTAGATCTCATATTTTATCTAAGTCTGCATTATGGAGATTCTAATAAATTATACATCTTTCTTGAGCATTTTGCTACATTATTTTAGGTAAAAGCGGATCCTCACCACATCCTTCACAAACCAATCTCCAAATGTTAGATCCACAAGAAAAATAATTTAGCTTTCACTCTTTCATGCCATACCTTGAAATTTGCAGCAGTGAGGACACAAAATCCTAGAGAATTCATTATAAAATAATAATAATAATAATAATAATTTTAAAAAAAAAAAATTAAAAAAAATCAAATTTTTACCAACACTCCCTGAAACCACTCTCCAATGATTACGCTACAACCAAGAGCTCCCACTCTGATACCACTTGTTAGAAAAGTTGAATAATATAGAGAGGGGGATGAATCGGTATTGTGCCTTATTACCAATTACCAATTTTTTGCTATTCTTTCATACACCGTAATTCATTCATCCATTGGAAGCATAACACATAAACAAATTTATGCATAACCATGAACCATAATGGTGAAAACAATTCTAGGGGTCTGTCATTTCGAGGTTTTAATGAACGTGATTATGGACCTATGGGTTATGGGCCCACGATTACCCTGCAAAAATCGTGCTAAATACAATCTCATCCAAGAGCTCCCACTCTGATACCACTTGTTAGAAACCTTGAATAATATAGGGGGGGAGATGAATCATTATTGTGCCTTATGACCAATTACCAATTTTCCCCTTTTCTTTCATAAATCCTGATTCATTCATCCATTGGAAGCATAACACATAAACAAATTTATGCATAACCATGAACCATAATGGTGAAAACGATTATGGGGGTCTATCATTTCGAGGTTTTAATGAACATGATCCTGGACCTATGGGTTATGGGCCCACGATTTGTTTAAAATTCGATCAAAAATTCCTAGAATGATAGAATTGAGTTGTTAAATCTGAATAGACCGAGTTCCTCGGGGGTTTTTAAGGGCTTTGAATCTATTTATAAATTAAAAAGTACATTTCAAACATTGAAAAAATAATGATTTCCCCGGATGGGGTGCTTTCCAAGACAAGGGGGAGGAGCAGGTTGTCGTTGTCCCACCTAGCCAAAGGACTGAGGGACATGATAGCATGCACCTATGGTAAATATGAATGTTTTACTCCAGTTGCATGCCAACCACAATTCTAAACATCAATACTCTGAGCACCCTGCACTCATACCTTAATTGTATTTCATGCAAACAATCTACCAACTTAGACTCCACTTATGTTGAGTACCAACCAATGGTAATTTTGGCCACAACTTCATGCAATTTCGTCTAGACCAAGCTCAAGTTTACAAATTGAGCTCAACTTTGTAGCAGACAATGGCCAACGTGACTATTTTGTCTCACTAGGGATGGCCTATGGTAACTTCAATTGATGTTCTCTACAAGCCTCTCCTTTGTGTTATGGCTTGGAAAAATTCAACATCACCTATTGAGAAACTACCATTTCAATGGAGTTACTCCTACTTTTTCTCTATGGCACTTTAGTGCATATAGTAATTTCCATATTTCTTGTAGCCTTAATTTTTTTTTGTGCACTTACATTCCACTTGAAGGTCAAAAGGTCTTCTAGATGTGTTTGCGCTCAGACACCTTTGGATTTAGAGTTCATATACTCATTCCTACTAGCCATAGGCTTTGGACGGAGCATAGTTGGATTCCTCCTGGCTTGGAAAGCCTTTTTTGAACCACTCTTCCTCTCTCATCATATGGTTTTATTTTGTCCTTCTCATGCTTCTCTCTCCATCTTGTTTTCATTTACACTGCTTTTTGTATGCTATCATATCTTGGTTTATGCTTTGTGACCTTAGCCGCTGGTCCTCATCCCCAATCAGTTTTATTATCTTCGGTTTGCTTTTGTTAGACCAACTTCTTTCCCTCCTTCTTTAGATGTTATTGGCAGTCTCCATTGGCTATGGCTCATTAGTGTTGTCACTCTTTCCCGTGGCTTCCCCAGGCCCCCCCTTTGGTTGTCTATAGAATTATCTCGACTACATGGCTCCTCCTCAAGCTTTTTGTAGCTCTTGTCTCCCCTCCCGTGGCCCTAAGCCTTCTTCTTCGTTCTAAGCCTTCCTTCATGCCTCATCAGCGCACTCGCATCCACAAGGGTGCGTCTTACTATCAAGATGTCCCACCAGGGAAACCCACGTATGCTCCACTACCTAGAGGAAACCGTTGTTTGTTTCTCTGAACTAATGATGAGTCCCATCTAGGTGGAACTAACCCTTGTTGAGAGAGAAGACACCTCTCACAAGCTCCATCTCTTATACATGGAGGTACTTGTTGAGATGGTAGGATAGGTACCAAACATTGGGCACACTCATGGATGCTTCAATTAATATATGCACAAAGTCAATCTATAGTGGTACATGAAGTGTCTCCTTGGTAGAACCTTATTGGATCAACACGAGAATTAGACAAATTTTCTCCATTCACTTGAGCATCTGCATCACCATATGAAGGACTTGGACTGACGGATAGAGCACATCGAGCAATGCCTCAAGGCATCCCGCCCCTGGTTGGAGGCATTCGATGTGGCAACAAAGATCTCATCCAGGTTGCAGCCACAATTTATCATTATGCTTAGTTTATGTCATAGTGTTGTTCTTGATGGGTCTCCCAAATACGTACAATTTAAGGCTCATCTCACCATCATTTAGCATATTTAACCTTTCCTTCTACACTTTATATTGCCTTTTTCAACTTTAATATGTTCTTAGGAGGGTTAAGAGATAATTGTTATATCTTGTGTGCCTAATGCATTATATGTGCAGGATATTGAGGATAACTTGTACAGATCATGCATGAGTCCAACATGAGAAGATTGGGGCTTGTTCCCTGCTAAAGGCTAATCACAACTTGGCTAGCTTGAGGACATTTAACACCTCCCTGTATTTATCAAGACACCAGGAAACCAGACCAAACTTCTTAGGGATTTTGGAGGGAAGCAAGTCTCTTTTCAAGGAGGCTACCCCTCAAGTACTTTTTGTATAAATAAGGGGTCTTAGCATCCCAATAGGAATTCAAAAACTCTAGAGGAAGATAGTCAACATTAGAGAAAGGCTTGTAGCATGTTATTTCAATTTGTCATGTTTGGTGTATAAGTACATTTATGGATTAATAAAAAGCACCCCTTTGTTCTAAGTCTGATTTTCTTCTAAGGGACCTAGAGTCTCATTGGGTTAGGGCCCAACCTAGTTGATGAAGCCCCCTTCTTGTACATTTATGTTCCATGCATTTAGCTTAGTTATGTTTTTTGCAGATCTTTTCTCTAAAAAAGTATTGCCTTTGCAGAGTTTATGAATAAGCCTATTTATGAGTTTGTTTATGTGTCTTACTCTGATGAACACAACAATACTTTCTTTCATGCAGTAGTAGCTTTTATTTAAAATTCATCTCATCCTTTCTATTGTTGTTTTATTTCCTTCAATTAGTAAATTATTAGTCATTTATGCACTTTTCTTTCACTAGTCAAGCATGCATTTTTCTTTCAATTAAGTAGTGTTACTTCATAGGCATATTTGTTTTGTTTTTATGCATCTAGTGCACTTACATAGTCATCTTTTCACCCTTTTTTATATATTTTTGCAATTTACTAGTAAGTTGAATTATGCCTAGACGAGCTACAAGAAACCCCCAAATTTGCATATACCTTGCATGAACTAAACCATTGGGTGTACCTGAGCTTGGAAAGGACCTATTCATCCTTCCACAACCTTCATTCACCTTTGTCATCCCTCACACTACATTTAGACCTCATAAATTTTCTCTAAGGTGTTTCCTATACAAAAACAGGGCCATCTTGTAGCAATACATAGATTGCCTTAGAACACCTCCATATTTGCACCAAAATCTTGTTTATCATTCCTCAACATTTTAAAACATTCATTAGACCCTGGAGATGGAGTTTAGAGGATCAAAAACCCCTTAGAAACTTTACCCTAGTAGTTGTATCTTTATTTTTGCAATTAGGGTTTGTTGTTTATATGCCTTCTTTCAGCTGCAAGTTGATTTATCATGCACCATAGAGTAGGAATTATTTTCCTTCAACATTCCTAAAGTGATTTGCTTTGCTTTCTTGCAATAACATAGGTTTATTTTACTCATTTACTTTCCCGCGGTAACATAGATTTATTTTTTGCAAAATAGAGTATGGTTGCTTTTTGTCATTTACCATTCTGCAATTAACTTAGGGTTTACCTTTTGTCATTTTCTTTCTTCAAGACAGAATAAGGATTGCTTTCTAATGTTTCCTTTCCTACAAGCTAGATTAGGCCTATTTTTTGTTCACTGGTTTTTTGAGCATTTCCTATAGCCTAGTGGTATCTATGCATTTTAGCTTTTCTTCACTTGCATCACATCATCCAAAGTAGAATATATTGCATGTTGCACATATAGTGTCAATATCTCTTAAGTTTGTAAGAACCTCAGTTTGATCATTAAAGTTGAGACCCTTGGGAGTTTCAACATTCTTGTTGTAATACTGAGGGCCATCATTTATATTGGTTTTTTGTTCTTTTAGTCTACTTCCAAGGCCAATTAGACCATATTTTCAATTTTTGTACGTCAAATTTTGACTCTCTTAGTAATCTATTATCTCTTTCCTCTATGGAGAGTGAATTTTTGGCTTTGGTCTAGTCTCCTTAGTGAGAAATTGAACTAAGGTTTTTTTCAGTATTATATTGTAATCCACAATTCATAAGACAACACAATTTACCCCACAAAAAGTAAATAAATAATGGTTTGTGACTAAAAATTGTATCGATATATTGCAATAAAAAAATAAAAAAATATAGGGGTGGCAAGAATTGGGGGGGGAGAAATTATTCATCCCAATGGACCAATTGAATTATCTTTCACTTGGACACATGGACAAGCCTCTAACAATTAAGCAGGAGCACATGCTCTAATACAATGATTGCTTTAAGCCTCTATTCTCAATCTCAACAATCTACATGTAGTGAGGGACTCATGAATCATTATTTGTCACCTCCACTTGGGTTCCTTTCCAATTGATCTAAGACTCAAAAACAATTTCAAAAGGATATATTCCCTATTAAACATGTTTTCACAAAGTTTGTAATCCATGTTCTTCGTCTCAACAACAAGGAAGCAAATATATTGGCTAATAAAGGAACTAGCCTAGAACCTCACACCTCGATTATAAATGGAAGGATGGATTACCATCTAATCCATTAAAATCAAATGTATTTAATTTTAAATTTTGGAGGACCATACTTATGAGTATAAGTTTGGAGAACCATGTGGAAGCTCGCATGAACCTGGGATTTATTACAACTTATGGGCATGTTATATACACATGTTTTCAGAAAAAGGCAGGCCTAGTCAAAGGTGAGCAAGGAAAATTAATATTGGTTTTAGTACCAAAGAATTGATGGTTTCATTATTCAGAGATGAGGCTAGTGATGGAGGGCACTCTTCTCTCGCACATTCATCTCTCGAGGATGTCAACAACAAGGAACAACATGTCCTCCTCCATTTGAGGTATAAGCAGTAGAGACTTACATGGATTACACCCATGGCAATAAGCATTATGATGTATCCAAGGTCTCCATGGGTAAATGGCATGCTAGATAAGACATATCAGTTGTGGAGAGTGAGGAATTTAAAGTGCGTTTATCTCTTTCCCATTCATCTCCCGAGGATGACAACAACAAGGAGCAACATGTCCTCTTCCAATTGAGGTGTGAGAAATATAGACTTATGTGTGTTATACCCATGGAAATAAGCATTATGAAGTATTCAAAGTCTCTATGGAGAAATGACAAGCTCAGTAAGATGATAATAATTATGGGTCATGTAGAATTACAACAAGTTTGGGCATCATAGTTCCTATGTGAGAAGTCTAAGGCGACATGAGTGGATGGACACCATGGATTATTTCATCCAAGGAATTTTGGGTGTAACCTCGATTGATGTGAGATGTATGGTCCAAGTTATGGTTGATTCATTGGGCTTACTCACTTTTCGAGCAAGAAAGTTGTCATGTGGGAATTCATTCAGATTGTTTTTCTTCTCAACTAGAAGCACCCGAGCTATTAATTGGAATAGGAATAGTGGCAAGAACAATAGTTGGACATTAGTAATATGGGCATGCTCTCCCTTTGTATTTTATTTGTGAATTTCAAGCACATATCATGGTCTGGATAATGATATCTCATCCAAATTTGTTATCAACTTGGGATTTAGAGGATAGACTTGACAATATTTAGAGGAGACTATCAACACCAAATTCAACAAGATATACACAGTCTCTAAGAGGAGATAGTCTAGCTATAACTTTGGTATAATCAATTGCGTTTAGTTTGATTACCAGAATGGAGATTTTTGTGGACTAGAGGACTCAACTTTGATAATTTGAAGATGAAATTGGATGTATTTGATGCCACATCGAAGAACTTCAACAAGGAAAAGATCAACATAGTCTAATCTCCTCTTTCTCTAGTAACTCTATTAGTCATATTCAAGTATTAATTCTAATTTGAACAATGCAACTCCCTTCGGGGAGTCAAAACCTTTGCTTGGGGAGGAGGATCCCAATCTTTACCATTAGATGCGATGGTGTGTCAATTTTGTTGAATACTAGGTTTATTTGAAACGTCTATAAGTATTATAGTAATAAAATAAGAGAGTTTCTCCTAAAACATTGGATGAATATTAAGTTGGGAGAACTTGTAAAATTGATAAGCTTGATATTTCGAAATTTTGGTCTTTTGATGTAATATGTAACTTTAAATACAAAATTTCAATACAAATATTGGTTTGTTATGATTAAAAAAGAAGGAAAAAAATAATAAATAAATTTCATTATATTAAACTCTCACTTTTTAAAATATATATATGTTAAATGCCTTATTTAATATTAAGCTATCCTGCATCTCAATTATCATTTGCACAACTATAAAAATTTGGAGTTGTCTTTAAGTTGGATTTTTTGGTGTTTTCAGCTGATTTTTGGCCAAAATCCAATGAAAAAATTTGTGGTGAAATGTTGATCTGTGTTGTTTAAACTAGTTTTTTGACTACATACATGGATTCAACACCACGAAAAACTCCTCAGGTACTTCAATTATACAGAATTCACTAGTCAAACTTATGATTTCAATAAATCCCTACCTGATTCTAAACAAATTAGATAGGAAAATAAACTTTTTTCCAAAAATCACACTTTAAAAAACTCAAATTTTTTTATCACAAACCTTATTCCGAAAACATGCCAACTTCGAGGTGATCACAATTTCCCACACAATGACCCTTGACAACATGCCAACTTCGAGGTGATCAAAATTTCCCACACAGTGACCCCTAAAGTGGAATATGGCTTATTCTTATTCTTATTAAGAAAAAGGCGAGTCTTTGATCAGATAAGAAAGATAAATCTGGAATTGTCCTTTTCACTTTCCGAGGCCAATAATACAATGAATGAAAGGAGGATGAATATGGGTTTTAAACCTCGAGGTGATGATGTGGAATGGTCTAAAGGTTGGTCTAAGTGTTTTGACAATAACAACAAGCATATTTGGTATGATTACAATGGTCCATAAAAGTTTCAATTTTATTTGATTGATTTGTTTTTTATTTATTTTTTTGGGTTTTTGGTTGGGTTGGAAAGGAGTATAATGTTTTAGGGAAATTTTATTCTTTATTATTATTTTTAAAATTTGAAAATATTATTTTTTTATGGAATATAATATTTTAAGAATTTTGGTAATGAGTTTGTGGAGTTTTTATATTGGGTTTGGGATTTTTATGTGGATATTTTATCCATTTCTACAGATTAAGTAAAGTTGAATGATTAGAAAAAAGTGTCAATCAAATTATATATAGGTGCTAGGAGGGAAGTTTGTTAGATTTTTAAAAGATAAACAACAAATCATTAAAAACAATACTTATAAATTTGAATATTCAATTAACGAATGTGATTAATTATATAATAAATATTGTTGATAAAATAATGAAATG
>APFE030765062.1:0-24010 GCA_000404065.3 Pinus taeda
ATATATATAAATCTTACTTAATAATCTTGTATATAAATTAAATAAACTATTTTAATATTCACAACATCTAAAATTGTCAAACATCATAAAATCTAGTCAAACACTACTTCAGTCATGAGATGATAGCCTTTAACAAAATGTAAGTGAAAACAACCCCAAGGTGCACAAGCCAATGGTTCGAACCTAAGTTGGAAAAACGCTGAGATGCCTTCATCCTCTTCTCACCCACTCGAAATGATCTCAATGGTAACTTCGAACATTCGAAAGAAACACTTTCCACGTTTAGAAAAAACACGAAATGCAAATTTTGAGGATGGTGGAGTAAGGGGAAAACCTTGAAAAGCAAAGTGGGAAGATTTTTTTTCAACGGTTACACAAAATAAGGAAAGCGGTTTTGAAGGATATACGAAAAAGCAAGAAAGACCAGAAAAACAAATTGCACCGTTACCCTATCCGTTTGAGGAAACACACAAAAGCATCTATCCGTTGAAGGAAAGCCACGGAAATAGGAGCAGGTAGAGATTTTACGCTCTTGAATTTTAACACGATTTTCAAAAAATTTACCTTAGGAATTGGGTAGGGCTTCCTCCCGACTGCTCATTCGCCAGTCTCTGCTCACGGCTGTTATTATTTTGTAGGAGTGGGCAATCTTTGTACAAGTGCCCAACTTTGTGGCATCTGCGGCAACGATATGGGATGCCTTTGTAGTCGATGATCTGCTTGCGGGATGTGGCCCTCCATTGAATAGTAATTTATTCCTAAAGCCGTCCTTTAGTGTCAAGATTGATTAGGACGCGGGCATATGCCATCATACCTGTGTGAAGGTAGGACTTGTCGTACTCCATGTAGGTGCCAATCGCGTTGCCAATCCATCTAAATATGTCTTCAGACCAGTAATGTAATGGGAGGCCCGGAAGCCGAATCCACACCGGCCCTATGCCAATTTGTTCCGTCTTAGGATCAAATAGAGACGTCCAATGTTTCAGCAGAACCGGGGCATGCTCGAAGTGCCAGTAAAAGGATAAAACCCAATTAGTGAGGTCGGCACGACCGAATCGCAAAGCGAACCATCCCCTCACAAACATCTGCATGAATGGGATGTCAACCAGATGGTGACCCTAAACCTCTGCTGCCCAGGCCTTCAGTCGGGTGGCTGAGTAGTTCTGTCCCCTGATGCGACCGACCAAGACTCTATCATCGAATTCCATAGTATCTCCCCACTGAATGTCTTCTTCAAGTTGCAGGAAAATGTCGTGTGCCTTAGATTTGAAGCACTTGTACTTCTTCTTGGTCCCTTGAGGGGGTGGCGGATGCGGTGCCCGACTTGGAGGAGGGTCTAAAGATTCAAGGGGGGGGCAAGGGTTTGATGAGGATGGGGGGAGACCTTCAACCAAATAAGGTAAATTACCTGCAAGAGGCGGGACGGCTGAAAAACATCCAAAAGGGGGAGCAAGGGAGGTCTGTAGGTTCGATACGACAGTGCCCCTGGTCACCGGTGGAAGTACTCGGAAAAGAGAGCCTGTGGTAAGAGGGTATAAACCAGGGTTAGGGTTTAGGCAGGCGGAAACGAAAATGAGAGATGACGAGGAGGCCGGTGGAGTGGTTAACGTTGGCCAAGAAGGAGGGTCATCCGGCAGGACCACAGGATGAGACCGGGAGGGTTTAGCCAAAGAGAAACCAGAGTTGTACAGGCCAGCCGACGTGGGAAATGAGGAATGCCAAATGGAAAGCCTCTCCAGCAGGTCTTCGGAATAGTCCACGGCATCTATATCTTCCATGTTGACAGCTGCACCTAGGAACGACGGACACCTCGTAACTGCAGGTAAAACGGAGAAGTTACCAGAAAGAAACCCGAACCAGTCAACCAGGAAACAGGTGTAGACCGCGAAGAGAGGCGGTCGGTAACGGAACAATGAGAATCCCTCGAAAAACACGAATCAGGTTAATAACCTCCAATGGAAAGAGACCGCAGCAGGTAGAGAGCTGAATGGAAATGCAGGTGAAAGCGACAGAGCTGGTTCAACAGCCGTCCGTGAGTAACCACAGTAAAACCCTAACCGTATCCCTCTCGCGCAGACTCCATTGGAAACAAACTTGTTTAACACAGGAAGATTTGATTTCAATATATTGAAGACTATAACATTGTTGAATTGTCATTTTATTAATTTATTTTATTCATATTTTATCATTATTATTCTTTAACTATTATTTTATATGTTAATTCTTGTATAGAGTCCTTTATATAAAATCCCACTCTTATTAATGATTATTTAAGGTGGAATCTTTCAATATTTCATTGGAAATTTCTCTCAATATAAATAACTATAGAAATATACAAACTCATTTTTTATTTTATTATTATTATTTTAATTTATGTAATTATACCAAATATCATAAAAGCCTTAATTCAAAAATTATTTTATTATTTTAAATGTAACCTTACATAACAAATTTCACCTATCTAAATAAACGCATAAAAATATATTACCTAGATATTTATAAAATAACTTAATAACTTATTAAATTTCTTTGACATACATTTGGGATTAATTTAACTTAAAATGCACATAATGCTTAACGTGCAAGACTCTTCTAGGTTTGAAGTAGAACGTCTCATCGATTCCAGCGAAGCATACCTTTCAATTTTTTGTTTTATTTTCCTAGTACGCTATTCTGCCTCATATCATCATACCTTTCAATTTTTTATAATATTTTCCTAATATCCCTTACAAATAAGGTAATATATCTTGAATTTTAACACGATTTTCAAAAAATTTCCTTGTTTGTGTTGTTTTCCAAGCGCTTTTATCTTGTCTGTGTGCGTATCTGGTCTTCCGAGCACTTCTTGTCTTGTCAGTGACTATGTGGTTTGTCGTTAGCGTTTGAGTCTTTAGCATTGAGTATGGACGTCTCAGAATGACTTCCACCGATTAGTCGTTACCGTTTGAACCCTGAGGTGGACGTGTGATAAATGGATTTCGACCTGTCCTTTCCTCCCGAGAGGGAAATCACCTCTGCTGGACGCTAATACAGAGCCCAAACGGAATTCTCGCTCATAATAGTATGTATTGTAATTTAATTTTCTTTTAGTTTTAGATATTTCATTAGTTGTCTTGATTTCAGGTTTTTATCTACTATATTTTTATCTTAATTTTAGATGTTCTCTACTATGTTTTCTCATAGTTTATTTTTTTTCGATTTCAGATCTTCTTTACTATGCTTTGCACTAACCTGTCAATAGTTATTTGAAATCTTACTCTGTGCCATTTAGTACATTAGCAATGGAGAAAAGGAGGAAAGGCCAGCGCCCATGAAAGGAATACAGTAGGGTTTAGGGTTTGGTAGATAGTTTATTCCTATTGTACAGCTTTAAGAGTACCATTTTCTGTCGACTGTGCTGCCATGAGTGAATGGACCTCTTGTTGACATGAATAGGCTCCCCAAACCCAATTCTCATTCATAATAGTATGTATTGCAATTTTAATTTCCTGATTTCCAATTTTTCTCTCCTCTGCGCTAGTTCATTTTAATTTGCATATATTCTCTATTGGAGAGAAGGCACATGCCCATAAAATGAATACTGTATGGTTTAGAGGTTTATAGAGAATTTACTGTACAGCTTTAACAGTATCATTTTCTGTCCACAGTAGTGCCAGTCGTTGGCTTCCTCTGAGTTTCTTGTCGGGACCAACCTCTCCTTGTTTCTTCTCCTTTCATTTTTTGTTCACAACGCTCGCATTACGTATCTTTACATTACCTCTGAGGCGTATTGTTCAGCCATTCCTAGTTTTTCACTCCTGCGGCTGTGAACAAGGCAATGCGTTATGCCCATATCCCAACATTCTAGTGTGTATACGTTTATCCTTTAACAATGCGTGTAACGTTTACTGATCGTCGAATACATTTCAATTTTTATTAATTTTGTTTGATCCGCTATTACTTATCTCGCGTCCCTAGTTTCAATAAGAGTAACCTTTTTACATTAGGACTCGCTTCTTATATGAATGGTTTAATAAGCTGTACACACTTTGTATATCGCCTTTCCTCTATATCAATCTGAAATTTTTTTATTATAATTTAATCTCTTTAATTATATTTATTATTTATTATTTTATATTTCTATAGCAATTAAATATATAAATAAAAAGGCTTATTAAATATAATTTATATTTTTAATTACATGTCTCTAATATATATAAATGGAATTCCATGATTGGATCCTAACCCAATTGGAGCTCATATTTTGTATGTATCGATTTAATTGTCTTTTAACAAAGAGTTTATTGTTTTCTATTTATTTTTTTTGTCTTTCATTTAATTATATTTAAATACTAGAATGCAATATGATTTTTTATTCCTAGGTTATTCTATTCTATTTCTATTAGGATTTTCACATTATATGCTTTCTTAATATATGAGTAAATTATTGTATTCTTTTGATTTTGAATAACTATTATGTTGACATGTAGATGTGCATTTTTTAAATGTTTGTATGTAGAATTTGAATGAGGATAAATGGTATGTAGATAGAGAAATATATGAAAGGAGTGAGAGATTTTGAGTGAAGGTGAATAAGGGAGATTGAGTGAGAGGAAGAAGGAGTGGGACAAAAAGTGAGAGTAATGGTGGGAGACAAGAAGAGAGAAAGAGAATGGGGAAAGATAAAAGGGTTATAGAGAGGATTTGTTGATTGTGTCGGGAGAGGCAGAGAGTGGAGTTGAGTGAGTGAGGGGGATGGGGAGGAGGACGAGGATGAGAGGGTGGGAAGATAGAGTGGGGCTGAGCAAGAGAGTAAGTAAGGGAGCGAGACACAATAGTAGAGCAAGGGAGAGAGAGAGATGGTGAGAGAGATGGTGAGAAAGAGAGAGAAGGGGAAACGGGGAGAGTTGGAGGGGAGTAAGAAGGGAGAGAGAGAAAGAAGGGGAGGGCAGGGGGATATAGACGGAAGGTTTGAGAAAAAGAGGAGGATTAGGGGGGTGGAGACAAAGGACCAGAAACATAGAGAGAGAGAGGGGGGACAGAGAGAGGAAGTGGGGGGAGAGAGATAATAGAGGAGAGATGGTGTGAGGAAGGTAATGAGGGAGAGAGATGGAGACATAGGGCTAGGGTGACAATAAGGATGAGAGAGAGGGAGTGGAAGAGAGATAGGGAGAGGGAGAGGGTGAGGTAGTGGGTGTAGGAGAGAGAGAGAAGAGGTGAGTAAGGTAAAGTAGGATGGGAAGAGAGAAATAGAGAGAAACAAAGTGAGGAAAAAATAGAGAATGAAGGAGAGAGGGGAAGAGAGAGAGTGACTTCGAGAGAGATAGAGAGAAGTTGATGTTGAGAGAGAGAGAAGGGTTGAAGGAGGTATGGAGGGAGTGAGGGTCAAAGTGAAAGACAGGGAGAGAGAGAGAGAGAGAGAGAGAGAGAGAGAGAGAGAGAAAAGGTCAGGAAGGGGAAGAAAAGAGGGAGGGAGATTTATAGAGAAAGTGATAGAGGGAGGGATATGTTGAGGGAGATTAGAGGGAGAGGGAAATAGATAGAGAAAATAAAGAGAGCGAGGGTGTGGGAGATGAGATGGTGAGGGAGACATAATGGGAGAGAGAGAGAGAAGAAGGGTGAGGGAAGTAGGGAGAGAAAGATAAAGGTAGAGAGAAAGGGATAGAGGTAAATGAAAGGCAATAAAGAGAAAATTAGGGGGCAATAGAGAGGAGGAAGGAGAGGAAGTGGTAGAGAGTGGGAGAGATTGAGGGAGAGAATGGGGTAGGGACACTAAGATATGTTTTGAATGAAATTACAATCATTTTACACATGGTTCTGTTATGCTTTTTTGCTATGGAAAATTTCATTGTATCTCACCAATTTTTACGAATTTTGGTACCCTCTTAAAGAATATTTAAATCCACTTGTTATCCACACTTAACTAATTATCTAAAAAGTACTTTAAGCTAACTCAAAAAGATCAACATGCAGAAAACAAAATTGAGACAACATAAAAAAAATGGAAAAGGTAAAATAAAAATATGAACCCCTATTCATTCAATTCTCTAAATCTTGGTTTAAATTAACTCAAAAAAAATAGTGCACATCAACCCTTATGATGCATAAATGGGATGAGTAAAAGAGAAAAAATTGCAACCCCATTCATTCATCCAAACTAGAAAAAGATTAAAAAAAAGTGTCCCTCATTCATTCATCCAATGCTACTAGCATATTTAGCGACTAAAAACACTGCAATCATTAACTATAAGAACTGAAGAAATCAATGGCTATACAAAATCTCCTTTGAACATATTAATATTCAACTTGATCATATTGATATTCAATGAACTTGAGAAAACTAGTTTCATCCAATCATTTTGTGCTGCAAATGTTGAGAGGCAAAAGTTAATTTTGTGCTTATGAGGCATACATTCTCAACAATCTCCACATGTTCAAGTCACATTCAAAAATTTAGTCATATCGATTAAACCACTTACAATTTTTCAGATTCAATGGCTAGGGACATTTTCCAATCATTCCTCAAAAATGAGAATCAACAAATCCTGACCTGGTTCTACTAGTATGGGCGTAGGTGCACTTCAACGAGCAAATATGGATGTGGGTAAACAACAATTAACTAGAAAAAGAGTACTTATGATAATGGGATACCCAAAGCTTGAAAAAAACTAACAAATACTCAAAATTGAAAGAAGAATGTATACACATACCCACCAAAAAAATGAAAGTAGAATGTGCAAGAAGGATTAAGGTAGATACCCCATTCATCGTCTTCTGGTTATTCAACCATCTAAGAGGGTTGGACTGTGTTTGTAGCATCCACAGGTTATCAACGCTCATCGAATTGGAATGTCTAAAGGCGTTCGCCCACCCAATAAGAAAAAAAATTCTTCCTTTCCTCTCATTTAAGCAGATGTCAAACAAACCTTCTCCAGCACCATCTCCTAAATTCAGTTTCTACATTGTTGTTTTCTCATCTCCAAATGAGAAATCCTCAAAGTTAATTGTTTTTCGGGTCATCCAACTTGAACCCAAATGCGTCCAATCATCACCAAGGATGATTTTTGACCCTAAATGAGGGAATGAATTAACTTTCTTAATTGCATTATTTATTTTCATTTTCTTAATGAAAGAGATTTGTTTCTCCAAATCAAAAGATAAAAAAAAATTATTTAAATAAAGATTTGTTGTTTTACAAAGGATTTATCCAAGTCGTGTGCCATCAAAGTATGCAAATATGTAACTTTATTGTAGAAAATATATAATATTTAGGAAAATTTGTAAAGGTCCATTCTATTTAACAATCGGTTAACTTATTTTATCCCGTAAATGTCATAAATATAGTTAAAATTAATTATAAGTTTTATGGTTTGGTTTATTCATTGCTATTTTAAATTTAAAAATATTGAAAATAAAATGTATGCTTTAATAACTAAATTTTAATATAATTATTAATCTTTTTAACATTAATTTAGATTTGTTTAACTCCAGAACTACCAGTGGCAAGGAAGGATCAAATATCTTTTGCACTTAAAAAAATGTTTGCAGCTTGAGAGATTTGATCCTTCTTGGCGCTAAATAGATCTCGAATTAAGAGGGATCTAGGTTGGTTTAATTCATAAATATATGATACGGAAAAAAATATTGTAGTAATTTTTAAAACATTTCCCACCCAAAAAAAAACATTTATAAATTTTGATATTTTAATGAACCAAAGTACACATTTACCTTGATCTTTTCGCCCAATGATGGAATTACCAAATGTTAGCAATGGATACATTTACTTGGAGTATCTTATCCATGGATGGAATTTGATGGGTAAATTTCCGAGAGTAATTTTCCGATCAAATACATTAAAAAAAAAAAAATGAAACATTATGTGATAAAATGATCAAAACTACCATTAGAGCAACAGAAACTATCAAATTTCATGGGTACTTCAGATTTGAAATTTGTAGATAGGCTATATTCTACATGAATACCATGGGAAAATATCGGGTTCTATATTGTATAGAACTATTATAATTTTAGCATTATAAATGGATGTATATACCCCTTTAAGGGGATTATTAAATCCATATACCTAAATTTTGAGATTGCATATGGATTTAGAGACTCCCTTAAAGGGGTATCTAAATTTTAACACTATAGATGGATTCAGAGATTAGCATAAATGACTAAATTCATATACTTGTTCTATTTTTTATTTGGTCATATTTTTATTCTTGAGCTATTGTAGCCATTTAAATTAATTGTTTTTAATTTTGTCACTTATTATCTAGTCATCTATTTTAATGATGAAATGAATTAGTCATTTAAGTTAGTCATTTTTAGTTGGGTCACTTATTTTCTAGCCGTATATTTTATCGCTAAACTAAATTAGTCTTTTTTAGTTGAGTCACTTAAAATTGCTCAAATTTAGTGGTAATTCCCTTGAAATAATTGTGGTGACTAACTTTTTTCGTCGCATAGTCACTAATCTCTCATTTTGTACTAGTGATCGCTTATCCCTAGAGCTTATCATCCCTCATATGTGCATCTAATTCCTAGATTGGTAAAACTCAAGCTTCCCCTTTTATCGTGTAAATTCATTTCCTCCAATAGAGTAATTTCAATTTGGAGGTTATGTTTTAGAGAGAATTGTTTCAACTTTTATGGGTGGAAACCAGAGCTCTAAAATCAGGCTAGTGAAATCTGAGGGCAAACCCTTTCTTTTTGTTGGGAATAATTAGGCTAAGGTTGGTAGAGCATATAGGATGTAGATGGTTTGGGAAAAGCGTGGGCTCTTGGTGGATGTCCCTAGCATTGATGATTGGATGATATTTGTATCTGCAACAGGATACTAATTATAAAACACACAACAATCTTTATAGGATTTTCTTGAGGGCTAAAGGATTTGATGATTTCAATTGTTAACATGGAAATGTACAACGAGGTAGATGATTGCATAATCATGCAATGGAAGGTTTTGAAATATGATAGGTCTGGATACATATTACAATTTTCAATGGTTGCTATATATATATAACAGGGCTGGTGAAGGTTGAGTCCACACAGGAAAAACTGGTTGTCGTAGACAACCAACAGCCCCAAACAAAACCACCACTAATAAAAAATGCAACATCCAAAACAAATTATCGACTCGATGGAAGTTAAAGGTGGCATTTGGTTACAAAGTTGGCATGGGAAGGTATTGAAACCTAGACCCCATTCATGTCAACAATTCTTATTCAGAGTTCACCAAAAAATAAGATTGCACCGATTATGAATGGGTATAATAAAAACTCCTTTTCAATCCAACAGGTAGTTGTGGTCCAACAGTGGGGCCGTGTGTAGTATGGAACTGTGAACAGTAACAACAACCAATGAAACTATGAACATGTGTAACCTTGATGCTTTAGAACCTTGAGTGTGGAACCTTGATGCAGAGGGAATCTTTGAGAAATTTGTAAGATTCCCTTGAGGCCTGGATTTGACAGTGTGAGAATGGGGTCAAGTTTATACTCATCTAAATCGATTTTTCACAAGGATCATGACAACATAATTTGTTTTTTCGTTTGAGTAGTGGATTTTCAATCCATCGTCAGGTTGAGGGGTATCATGATACATTATGGCCTTTTACTTGTTTTTCCTATAGTGTAAGGATGAAGGTCATAGTGGGTTCAATTTTATACCCATATGAAGTAATTTTTCACAAGCATTGTGATGACATAGTTTGTTTTGGAATTTGAGGAGCTAATTTTCAGGCCATCATAAGAATGGTAGGCATAATGATGCATTATGGAATTTTACTTTTTTTCTTTTAGCGAAAGGTTGGATCTAGATTTGTAGGTTTTGATGATTGTTGTATGATGTAGCAGGGAAGTGAGATCTGAATCTTTGCAATAAATTCATCGCTTTAGCCTTTGCACAAAAATTGAGGTGGTGTAGTTCTAAAAGAGGGCCATATTGACACTTCATCAAAAAGTAGTAATGTTTAGATCCATTGATCTCAGAATTGCGAGACGAGTATGATGATTATGAGTATGATTTGAGTCTAACCAAGGGATTCAATTGGAAATAGACCTTTTTGTGAGTTTTTTTGAATTATTCAAACCCCAATCTGCCTTATAGGTCTTAGGAGGTGTGGCTAACAAAATTTTGACTTCTATCAGTGAAGCTCGAGGCTCAAATGCATCTCAACAATTATTAGGCATCCATGTTCTTTTTCTTACCTAGGGAGTCTGAAGAGATGTGAAAGGTTTACCGTCCTCCATAGAAACTCCTGTTAAAAATCATAATTTTATAAATGATAACATGCTTTTATTTCATGCCACGATTCGAACTATTATGGACCCTATCACCGACAACATAAATGGATTCTATTATTTTTATGGACTACTAATCGTTAATCAAAGGAACTTGTTTCAATAATCTTTCTTTATAGAGGGGAAACCATCAGAAATAGTTAGGCATGATAAGATTGGGTAAGGTATTTTTCCATGAAGTTTTCTCCTTTTAAAATTTCTTCAAGTTGTGATCCCCTATTGCTATTAATTCAAGGTGAGTATTAGAGTCTACTTAGAATTTTTTATGTCATCTTCTCAGCCTTATCACTTTTCTGAAGGTTATGTTTAATGAGAATTTTGTATGCCTCGTAGCTTGATCACTCTAACCATTCAATAGGAACATAGTATTGTCCCCTCTTGATTTCTAAGATTCAAATATCTTCCTTTCGACTCCATGGATATATTTATACTTTTAGCTAAGGCTAACATAAATCCAAATCCTAACTTGTTCAAGCTAAGTTTGGTAGGATTATAAGCAACAAAAATTTTTGGTTTAAGGGTCTTTCTGAAAATTTGGCATCTTGTTGACAAGCTCAATCACCCCATAAACTATTGAGCCTTTATGGTGAAATAATCAACCTTGAATTTTCTCCCTTGGATGCATTGTGCATATTTATAGAAATCCTTTTGCACATTTCTCATCTCATCTTATATTTATATATTTTTATCAATCAAGTCACAGACTTAGTCAATCATACCTTGCTAGAGGTTCCCCCCTTCTCCTCAATTTTGAGATATTTTTTTTAAGCATACTCATCTAGGATTTCTGTTTTATTCCTATAACAAATTATTGAGTTCCTTAGGCCATATATCTATTGGATGATGAAGTAATCACTGGGGAAATAGCGGTCTTATGCATGAGGGTTACTTCATCCGTTTTCCTCGTGCTTGCAAAATGCAAAACAATCTAAGATCCCTACCTCTCTATTTAGGAATATCAATTTTTTTTTCAGCCAATTATTCCCCTACTAGTCCTCTACCTAGTTGAGATGAAACTATATGGTGAATGGACTATAAAATTTACAAAGTAGGAGTGGGCCAATAAGGTTAGCTGAATAGTGAAATCGTAAGAAGGAAACATGCCATGTTGGAACCATGTGACATCTTAATTGTAGCCTCACCAAACCATCCTCTCCTAATATCACTCCATGATCTCTTGATGCCACATAGTCTATAGATATTCTATTTCCATCATTATATATTATAATTCCATCACTTCCCTTTAGATTTCACACACCCTCCAAATCATATTTCCTTTGTCCTTCTCCATGATGCAATCAAATTCCCATGAGAAAGCTTAAGCTCAGGTTTTTTTAGTTGGTATAATGACTTATGTATCCAAAATACTAGCTAGAACCATGATTGCATCATTAATAATCTACACTCTTGTGGAATCACTCCTCAATCCCTTGATGTCATGCAACCTACATAAATTTCATTAAAATCCTGCACTAGTAAAATTCCATCTCATCCTTTCAATATTCACATTCAACCCATATCCTATATCCTTATGCTACTCCACATTACAATCAAAATACCATTGAAATACTTCATTCTAGACCTACTCATTAACAATGTTATCAACATCTTGCATGTGTCTTCAACCACTTTTCCTCTTACCCACTTACTTAAATGCACCAAATTTCTCACCAATTTCCTTTTGTGCCTTAACTTTAGGATTACTATCATCCTCATGCTAGAGAAGGTGCTAGAAAAGGTATGGAGGTGGCACGATCCCCTAATTGTTTCAATGAGATTCATTATTGGGGAGGGAAAGAAATTGCGTCCTCCCCTCTTCTTATGTTTCCAAACTTCTAGTTGACTCCCTCATTGTCTATCTTGCTAGCCAAAGAGTTAAGTCTTTTGAACACATGATAGCTTGTTATTGAATCTGACTCCTTGCTTTCTAGCCTCACATGAAGATTTTGATAATTTAAATATTGCATAATTTTTATCATTCTTATTAGCCTAATTGTTACCTAAGAGTCCCCTACCGCAATTACTTTCGTCTTGCAACATTTTTTTAGCAATTTGAAGCCTAACCATAATGCAAGTCATTTGTCTTGATTATTAGTTTGCCTTCCTCTCTTCCAAGAATATTGAAAACTCTATCCTTAATGTGTCCATACTACTACCCCTCCTGCTCCTGCCTCCCCTAGTCACTTCTCAATTATAATAAGCAAGGAGTTGTGATTTTGCCCAATATTTATCTAGCAAATATTGCAAGTTATAGGTTTCGAATATATTTATATTTTGGAGGAAATAGTTGAATTGTAAGATATTTGGAGTATTACTTCAACATCACGATGCTTTTTAAATAGTCTAGTGTGTTTGAAACACGCCATATGAATAAGATATTTTTGTAGAATATTATTGAATAAATTTCCATGTACATCTTGTGGTCATCCATATTATAGATTTGATCTCAGTGGCTTTTCGTAGTTTGTGGACTGCCAAACCTTTATGCTGGCTTGACAACAAAACTTGTTATTCGAAATGAATTTTATTTGTTGTTTTAGGGAGAGAGAAGGAAAAATTATCCTAGTTATCTTAGTTTTTTTATTGCAAAGTCTATTAATGTCATCACACACGTTTTGTGTATAGGTTAGGCCATTTCTGTATCATTAGTTATCAAATGGATATATTTGTTAGGGAACTGACTAGAAACTTGAAATATTTGGTGAAGACATTTTCTAGAGAGATTATAACTTTGGTGGTATAGAGTTTTCACACAATTGAATATGTAAAAGCCAAGATTAAACACAAGGAAGGAATTCTTCTTGACCAAGAAAAATCAATATTTTCTAGAAATAATTTGGAGGATGGACAAACCCTTGCTAATTAAAATATTCAAATGATTTATCCTTCTTGTGTCTCTTACTATAAGAGGTGGATTGCAAATCTTTCTCAAGACTTTTATTGGAAGAAACCATTACCCTTGAGGTGGATATCTTAGATTCTATTTATACTACAATGGTAAAGATACAAGATAGTTATAATTAGGGAATACCCCTACCAAACAAAGTTTAACATTCACTAGAAAGAAACTACAGGATGTTCATGCCTTAGTTAATTATAACATCCATAATGATTAAATCCAATTGGATTTCTATTTTATAGGTGGAATGAATATCTAAAAACTGATGATTAAATCCAATGGATTTCATATTTGAAAGGAGGAACAAATATCTCAAAACTCATCACTAAATCCAATCATTTTTCTATTTGAGAGGTGGAATAAATATCTCAAAACTCTACTAGGGTGGAAATTACTCGTGAGGTTGGTAACTCAAATATTGTCAATTATGTCTAGGCTAACATTAAAGACAAGGAATTGCTCCAAATCATCGAATATTTATTTATTCTAGAAATGTTTTTGAAGATGATAAGAGTGTAGTTGATTATAATATTTAAAAAAACATATTGTTCTTCTCATCATTCATGTCCAAGGTGATATGTAACTATTTGTGAATATGTTGAATTGTAATACTATTATTTTACTAACATCTAACTCAAGAATATTTTAATAATACTATTATCTCTTTTTCTTAGTTTTTCTTAGGTTTGAATTGTTTTTCATGCATATCCAAAGTGCTAAATATATAACCATTTCCTGTATTGCACAATTTTCATGAAAACTAATTTAGTGATATTTTACCAAAAATCCCCACTCTTTGGGCAATTTCAAACAACTAAAAATTAAAATAAGTACCATCGGGTAGGACATATTAAGGTGGCATAACTAAAGGGTTAAACATGTAATCATATCTTCTATTTTCGAATGAATATATATATATAGTTCCTATTTTGAAGAAAAAGCATAAACTTGTAAGGAAAAAATCTCAATAATAGAAAAGAACCTAAAAAGAGAAAAGAAAGAAAGCATCTAAATATGCTAAAAACTAATTGTGAAGACAACACAAAAAGATAAGTATGATTACCATACATTGTCAGTAAAAGTAGCTATGACAAATTGGCTATACCATACCTTGTGCGTAACCCGTTATTGTTATTAGTACAACCCCCTTATTATATTTTTATGCCCATGGAGACCCTATATTATTATTATTATTATGCCCCATAGAAGCCCACTATTGTTGTTATTGTGCCCTTACATTATTATTGTTATGTCGGCTCTGATTATGTTATGACCCCTTAGACTCTTATATATAGAAACGAGGTCTTGTAATTTGCATCATCCGAGAATTGTTCATTTGTGTAATGTATAGGAGGTTGCCCCCTCGAAGAGGCTGATTTATAAGGCGTTCATATATCTTTTCTATTTATTTGTGAGCTAGTTTCATAACAAATTCTAGTTAAGATAACTTAAGCCAACTACATAACCAACTAATTATTTTAAAAATATACACGCTCCATAAGTTTGCACCAATTAAAGATAATGATATTATATTGTAAATTTGCAATGACTTTAGTGATGCCATGGTAGCCCATTCTATAGTACAAAGATTCAATCACTAATGCATATAGAAAAAGTTCTTCTGTTTTCTTGTAATAATTAATTATAATTTCTCTAATATGTACATTTTGCAATGATAGAGGATATATATAGTTTACACCTTAGCATTGAGGAAGTTTAAACATTTGTGGCATATATATAATGTGAAAGTTAGCATATGTAACTTATTATTATCATTATCATTATCATTATTATTATCATCATTATTAATATATAATAATAATGTAACACTCCTCTATTGTATGTAAAACTCTACTAACCTAAGTTAAGAAAAGCTAGGTCTGATGTGTAACAAGGAAAGTAAATACTTTATTATTAAATAAAATAATTTAATCACTTTGAAAACTGAGACACCAAGAGTTGATATTCTTTCCAAATCCCATTGGTGAATGAGAAGGGATAATTGCTTCATGATAAGACTTCTAGATCCAATTCTAGATAAGCTTAATGGATTAGAGATAAATATACATTAACCTACTTAACTAGAGAAAGATGCTAATTTAGGAAAAACATAAAAGGCTTGTGGGAGAGAAAGGCAAGCTTTTATGAGGAAAAGCCTCACAAGAGAGAAAGGCAGGATTTTTTAGGAAAACCCTAGGCAAATGGATAAAATGATCCATAAAAGCAGGATTCCACTAATGGAAACCATATCATGAAAGATCTTATTAAAATCTCATTGATGTGATCAACACGAGGCATTTGATCTATGGCAAGAAATATCGGCTCAAGGATGAGCTGGAAGAAGACAGTTCTAGGTTGGCTGGTAGTGATCGGTTTTCCCAGTGATATTTTTTCAGATAATCTAGTTTCCATAGGAAATTCTGCATGTTCACTACTTACCCTTTATGTTGTCAATTTATTTAGAATATCAGAGAATTTCCTTGATTTTTCCTTGCTATCATATGATTATATATGAATAGGTGTGACAATTATTGTACATAAATGTAAACCAAGTTAAATTTAGTGAAGGAACATAATATGTGGCCTTTATGCAATAATTTTTATGTTATCACATCTTTAAACCTATGTGTTATCTCGGTTTTTAAGATGGTGAATAATTATGCTTGAGATACTATATATATATATACGTGTGTAATTAAGGTCTAAGGCTTGAAAATGTATAACTTATGGTTCAGTTTATCTATGCTATCCATTATGCGTTATTGAGTGAATTGTGTCAAATGAGGCAAGTATAGCATAAGATATATGTCAGTATTCTTTCAACTATGCATGTAGGATTATGACAATGATATATGGCAATGCTAGCTATAGTGTATTTATGCTAACAATTCCATTAATGCTTGTATGAAGTCATCAAAGTACTAGAATTTTGAATGCATAATCTGATCATGTCGAATGCCCATGATTGGTTCTTCCCTCTGAGTAGTAATATATGCACAAGAAATGTTGAAGGTTTTATTTGTGTTGTAGTAAATAAGTCCATTAATGGAACCTAAAGGTCCACAACGTGGATCAATTAAAGCATAGTAGTTAGTTAGTGGTATGGTGCCCAAGGGGTATCTAACAAATGGTATTGGAGCTCTAAGTTCAAACGTTTTGACCTATCGGTCAATCCACCTCTATAAGATAAAAATGAGTTGTTATTAGGTTCTATTACAATGAGTTCTAGAGTAGTGCCTTGAGGTATTAGAATTCATAACCGTTGACATTAATAAATTTTAAAATGATTTATTGGAAGAGGGTGTTGAAGCAATAACACACACATATATATTATTTAATATATATGTTATGCTCTATATATATATTAAATCAAGGTTGAACTAGGTGTGTGTAAAATGATGGGTTTCGGTATGGCTAAAGGGGGTATTTTGGTGAGGAGTGGAAACTTTTATATTTCTTGTTAAAGCATGTAACAAATTGTGTTTCAAATTGCATAAAGGGATAAATTAAAAGATGAAGAAGTTCATCCTTTTCACCAAACCTTCATCCTATCTAAATTACACAATGTCACGAGTCAAATGGTTACAAAATATCACGAGTCAAGTCAAGCAAGTGTGTTATGGATGTAGCTAGCAAACAACATTTTTTGCTCCACGTGTTCGTATAAGATGCTTATTTAATACATTTTCTCAGGTTTATATATGAAAATATGCTTCAGTTATTAGAATTAGTTCTCATATGAATCTGTATATTTTCATTTTACACATTACAACTAAAAGTGGAATCCTAATAACCAAATCAACATTAATTGATACTAGTTCTGGTGTTTGTTTGAGTATCTAAATTTACAATGTCCACGGAGGCACGAAGAAAATACTGGGGACAAGAACTTTCTTTTAGAAATTTATTTCTTCAAAGAGAAAACTAGAATATCATTCAATCGAGACACCAAATCCCTTTTTGTTAATATGACTAGTCATCCATTCCTTGGTCTCATTGAATATAGAAAAGGCCATGAATATTTTTATCTTGATTCTTTAATATGAAGTTTCTTAATCGATTATTTAGAAAGCTAAGTCACAAGTGTCTCTTAGCACAATCCATTAATACTTGAGAAACAAGGAGCTTCCTGTATTAGTGATAGTATATGAGTGTATTAGCTTCTGCTTGTGAACTCTAGAATAGATTAACAAATATATGTGCCATATCTACTTGGCCATGAATGATGCCAAATAAAGCATATGGTGTCGAGTCCATAGAATTCACTTGGGGACTCCTACTTGTCTCCACATTACATAGATATATGATACGTCATAGAGACATTGACAAAGTACATAGATACTCTCCACATTCCATGCGAGTCTGTCATAGAGACATTGACAAAGTACATAGAGACTCTCCACATTCCATGCGAGTCTCACCTTGTTTCACAGATCTTAGAGAATTGGAATAATTTGAGATGGTAGGATCCAAGGAACTGAATAATATTATGGGACACTTGTAAAACTAAATAATTGAGAATATTTCCTTAGGTCCATCCATTGTAGTAGTCATTGTATCTGATGTTATTGTTGTAACTCTTGCGAAAAGAGAATTAGAGCTGCCAAGAGAATTCACTAGTGAGAGATGTTTTCTTTCGAATAAGTACATATCAGGATCATATTTGTCAAAAGGGTTCATGGTTCCTACCCAACCTCATGAATATGTTTTGAAACCCTTATATTTGCTACCGAAATTCACTATACCTTTCCCTTGGTTGAGCCAATTAGTGGAAGATGGAGGGAGCCTCAATGAGCTAATACCTAAAAAAATGTAAATCTATGTATAAAGGAAAAAAATGTTAAATTGTAGATTTAAAGCCCAAGATGCTAGATTTAAAGCATAAAATTACTTTTTAAATTGATTAACTAAGGAATTTCATTTGCTTCCATTTCCAATTGGTAACGATGCTCTGTTTGGTTGCCTTATCTACTGAACTTTAGGTGATTTCTAATGAATTAAATTGCCACCAAAGTGTTCAAAAGATAAGACTCATTCGGTGACATGCCTTAAAAAAAAAATTCAGTGGATTGTCATCCAACAAATTTTGCCTTTTTATTCATAAATCTAGAGTCGTTTCTAGAATAGGAACAATCATGGATAAGGAAAAAATCCCTTCAGCGTCATCGCCTCCCTACGCATAATTACCATGGGCACATCAGTTTAATAAAAGAGCAACAAAATTCATTAAATAATATTCTTTGTTTGTGATGCATCATCTATGCAAGCATGCACTTGAGGATGATGTGCTCATAGGTGTTCTGTATTATAGTGCTTGTTGCATTCAAGTGTTCGTTTTTTCCTATAGGGTGAGATATCATGATGCATGAAATTTTTTATCAGTTGAGTTCACCAAGGACAATGGGGTATCGAAATACCCCACTTGATTGATGTTCAAGCCACCTGAGATGTCATGGGAAGATGGTAGACAATCAATAATTAAATCAATCCTTTTGGCCACCCCCCCTTCACTGACTCTCCTTTCTGTCAACAACACGATTCAAGCATGTACTTGTGAAGCCCACCATATTTCAAACATATTTCCTTACCCTTAAAATAAGTCTCATGCTATGGTAGGATTCTGTTATAAGTGAACTGCTACTCTAAAATCGATGTCTCCTTCCTAACAAATTTACATGTTGTAGAAAATTAAATGCGGTGTCTTTTTTGGGTAGGCCTTACAGTTGGTAGCTAGAATGAATAGTCCTTCAATGGTAAGAATTTTTTTGATTAACCAATATATTTCTTTTGTCGCAGAGAACGGTATATGTGATTATACTTCTACAGTAGAGTATCGATGGCAACTTTTCATACCGAGGACCAGAGGTTTGGGTAATAAGAATAAGCATGGTTTTCATAATAATAGTAAATATTTAAAAGCTCATGCCTTAGCTTCCAAATTTAATTTAAATTTCATAGCTTTCTTTTATCACAAGTGAAAGAAATCAAGGAGAGGAAGATTTCATGAAAATACTTCAATTAAAAATAGGTTTGAAATTATTATTATTATGAAGTTGAGATTACAGAATTGCGTGAGCGAACTGTTTTTAGCTAAATGACTTTGTACACTGGAAGACTATGTAAACTAAATATGGGAGTTAAAAAAAATGGCAAATACCTATTAGTAGTTGTAGGTATTGGATGTATTGATGAAGAGTGCACATGTTTTATTTGGTACACTTAATGCGTGAAAAAAATACCAAAACATGTTGATAGATATGCCATGGTTTCCTTGATGACAATGATACTGGTTTGAGAGTAGTCGGCGTACTTATTTAAGTAGTCAAAACAAGTTTAATAGATACGGGGAACTTTGTGTATAAACAAACCACACAGAAGAATATGTACAGTTTATATGAATTATTTTGTTTTATTCATAAAATAGAAGGATAGGAATACTTTATTTTCGAAGTTTCAAATTTACATTATGTTGAAAGGAGATATTCATGATGTGATTACATCCCTAGCCTTACATATATGTATGACTTTCATGAAGGGCACAATGGCATGGTTACAATGAGCTACAGTGATATGCTTACATGAATGGATGGATCAAAACTCTCACAATTAACTTGAGTTAAAAATGGATTAAGATGTTGTATATTCATAATCGAGCTTGAAGAATAAACAAATCATGCTACGATATTGAAAAAATAATAATGAAAATAAGTATCAACATGTTATTTGTTGTGTGATTAATGAAGTGATTACTTTTAATGTGCCTACTTATTGAATGAAGTGAAGGTTTAAATTCTACTTATTATATGTGGTGGAAGTTTGTCAAAACTTAAGTTATTGTTGAATGCTCTTAAATCGGTGTAAGATAATTTCATACTCTTCAATGACTCATAGTAGAGCAGGAGAAATAAGAAATTTTAAAGTATGGTTATTTTATAGAAAGTAGGATGCCATAACCACAATATTAATGAGACATTCAATTGGATAACTGGTAATACATCTGTAAGAAGAATATATATATATATATATCATTTAGGAATGATAGGGTTCAAATATTAAATTCCTCCACATAAGAGGAGTAAAGCATATAACAAGCTTAGGAGGAATAATGGATATATTATGTAATGAAAGTTATGAATAAATCGGGAGGTGAATAAGTGATTGGACTAAGAATTTTTGAAATTTAATAATATGGCCATCATATCATTTTACTCATATTAAAATCAAATTATGATTTGTACGATTTTTATGCAAGGATATAGCTTAATAAAATACAAACTAATGTTGGTAAAGATAGTCTAGTCAAGGACATAACTTAATGAAATAGTGTTTATGCATATAGAGATCTTGAAATATTAAGGGAAAAAATGATGAACCTTTACGAAATAAAATGTTAAGTGTTTTCTTTCAATAGATCATGGAGAACATGAGGAAAAATAAAAAAATTAAAGTATATAAATGGAAACTATATAAATCATCAGGTAAGAAGTCCATGACATACTATTAACATTAAAATAATTTGATGGTTACTTAAGTGGGTTCCATCCTAGAAAATATTCTAGAGGGTTTATTTAATAAAAGTTCCGATGAAATATCATTAAGCTTATGAAGGATAGGTCATTGTATGAGACTATGTATTTGTAAAAAATGGCTTTCAACTTAATATTTGGTGCCTCTACATATGATGATGCAATCCATTTCAGAATGTAATTTTTTTGTTAGGGAAAATTCTATTGAAGTGAACTTAACCTTACCACATTATTGTATTT
Source organism: Pinus taeda (assembly GCA_000404065.3). NCBI lineage: Eukaryota > Viridiplantae > Streptophyta > Pinopsida > Pinales > Pinaceae > Pinus > Pinus taeda. The sequence goes on from APFE030765062.1 coordinate 20,952, forward strand.
AGTAACATATGCAAATTTCATTGGACATGCATAGTTTGGACCTATATGTGTCTTTGAGTAAAACAATATCTAAATAATTGTAACTTGTTAGGATATTCTGACACATAGGAAATAGTTAAGTTCAACTTGGTCTAGTATAGAGTTAGGTATAGAGTAGGTAAAGTGTGTTTCTTTACCGTTGTACATTTTGTAACTTACAATCCGACGGTCACGATATGTAGTGATCCGACGGTTCATTCTCTCCTCGGTATTACCGACACTTGATCCGTGGCTTGACACCCGATTGGTCCATGAATTCTATTTAAAGCGCATGGAGGGTCATTTGTAGGTTAACCGTGCATGAGAGAAGCTTATGTAAATTTTCATTCTTTTATTAATAAATTCCTGTAGTAGCCACGTTGGCGCAGGCCGTGGACTGTTTCCCTCTCTGAGGGTTTTAACCACGTCAAAATACTGGTGTATTGATCTGTGATCTGTTTGTGAGCGGTGTCCTTTTGGTGTTGTGTCTGAGGAACTTACCCTATAAATTCCTACATGGTATCAGAGCTATTTGAGGGCCGCGTCCATTGGTGATCCAAATCTGAAGCCGGTAGAACTGCATGCGGCTGTCGTTTCCTAGATCTACTGTTTTTGACTTCTTTCGGGACAAGAGGACTGCTCTATTGTGTTCGGAGCATCTGTTCAAGTGAGGAACCCCTTTCATTTCACGCGAAAAGGTTTCCGGTAGCCCTATCTGCGTCATTTTTAAGATCTGGAGGTATACAGTCTTTATTTGCAGTTTACTGTTATTTTCTCTCTGCTTATTTCGGTTTCGGTTTATTTAGTTTTTTTAACCGGATCTATACCTTTCATTTCTGCGTATGCTCTTTGCCCTGCGACTCTGTGCGATCTGGGCAAATCAGAAACAGAAAGGAAGGATTTTTTCTCATGCGTATGCTCTTTCCCTGCACCTTAGTGTGATCTCGGAAAATCAGAAACATTGAGAAAAATATTTAGTTTTTTCGGCTAAAGCTAACCTTGAGCCGCAAGGTTCAATTTTTTTTTAATATTTAGTTTTTTGGGTAAAGCTAACTTCGAGCCATAAGGTTCATTTTTCTTTGCATGTCCGTGTTGGGTTTTGTGTTTTTGTGTTTTGTAGGGAAACAAGAGGTTTCTAACAAGGAACAAGCACGACCCCAAAGCCCCCCCCCCCCTCTCTTCTCTCTCCTTAAATTTTTTGTAATAGATCAATTGTTAAAGCTATTTTAAGAGAGTAGCAGGTCTTGGGTTCAAATCTCCATTGCTTGTGGGGGCGTTTTTTTTCATTCCCGCACATTCGCGCACTTTGCCGGCGACTTCAACAATTTTTTTCAAAAGCCATAACTTCTTCATCCGGAAGCCTTTTTCAGAGCCGTTTTTTTTAAAACAGCCTAATTTTTCGAGATCTATCCATTGGAACACTTACTTTCAGCATCTTCAGCCTCAGTTTTAAAAAAAAAAAAAATGGAAAGTCCATGCAAAGTCATTCTTGACAGCACTAACTACTTCCAATGGGTATCCTACATGGAAGATTTACTTAGAAGTAAATGTCTCTACAGAATAGCCACGGTCCAAGAGAAGAAACCAAAAGATGAAGACAAGGTTGCAAAATGGGGAAATAGACAAGATCAAGCACGTGGTTTGATAGGGATGTCTATTTCTCCTGATCTTAGATTCCATATTGCATAACTTGATACTCCTCATGAAGCATTGGAACAAATCACTAAAGTTTTTGGGATTAAAAATGAAATTAGAGCCCATCAACTTGAAAATGAGTTGCTTACATTGGATCCTAATAATTTTTCTTGCATTGAAGATTTCTTGTCCAAATTCAAGACCCTTAAATATCTCTTGGAAGGTGTCAAGGTTAAGAAAGAAGATAGTAACCTTATTTATTCCATCCTTACTAAGTTGGGACCAGCCTACTCTGTATTTGTTTCCACCTTCCATTCTACAAGGGAAACTTTCATTTGTCAAGGAAAAGACTACAAGGCCCCTTCCTTTGACTCTTTTTGTGATTCTTTAATAAGAGAACAAGAAAAACTCTTACACCTTGGTCTCCTTAATCTTGGAAACTCTTCCAAGAAAGCGTTAGCCGCCCAGCAACAACCAAATTTAAAGAATCCTAAGAAGTCATATCCTAAAAAGAATGGTCCTAAACCAAACAAAGGTCCTAAGCAAACTCAGTCTCAAAATGAAAGATCATTTCAACAAAATGATAAGACCAATAAAAACAAATGGAAGAAGACTGATAGACATTGTAACTTTTGTAATCGAGATGGCCACTTAGAATCTAAATGCTTTAAGAAGATGGAAGCCTTGGAAGCCGCAATGAAGAAACATAACATCCATGTGGAGTATTCTTCTACTTCAACTTCAACTTCATCTTCAGGAATGGCACTTTCTGCATGTCGTTGTCAATCATCTCAGTCTGGTTATGCATTAAATGTATCTTCTTCTTCTCATTCTCATGAGTGGCTCATTGATTCTGGAGACTCTTATCACATGGCCAAAAAACAAAGCCATGTTTTCTTCTTTAAATGATTGTAACACCAAATATATATATGTTGGTGATAATAGATCTCTTAATGTTGTAGGGACTGGAACTGTTCATCTAGACAATGGTCAGTTTAATGATGTATTATGTGTTCCAACCTTATCCAGCAACCTTCTATCTGTATATCAGATAACTCATTCCGGTGAAGGAAAAATTGTTGAATTTTCACCTCATGATGTTGTAATCAAGGATCTAAGAGATCCTAAATAGATTCTAGCTACTGGTAATGCTGATGATTCCACAAGGTTGTATAAGTTTCACAACTTTGGGTCATCAAATCTTCCCTCAGTATTTGTTGCTCATAATGATGAAGTGAGCAAACTTTGGCATGAGCGATTTGGTCACTTAAACTATCGCTCCCTCAGCATCTATGTAAAGAAAATATGGTGACAGGTCTTCCTATGGTATCTTGCAGAGATGGTGTTTGTTCCGAATGTGTACTCGGAAAACATCATCGGGACAGTTTTGAAAAACGCGCCTCTTG
>APFE030765065.1:0-10293 GCA_000404065.3 Pinus taeda
AATTTTTTATTAATCTAAACAGATTAAGTATTTGGACTTATAAATCTGCTGTGCAGGAAATTTTTTTTGAAAGAAGATTATTCAATTATTATTATTTAATTATTACTTATTAAATAAGTATATAATTTTTTGTACGACATTATGCAACACTGTATATACTTTATTAAATTGGGTCGTTTATCTCAACCAACTCTTGCGTTTACATTATTTGTTCTTCTTCTTATCCTATTTACTAGTGATTAATAAACTTACATATCTTCCCTGAACAAAATCATCTATCAAATCAAATTAAAATGTAAATGAAATTGTATATCTTAGAGTTATTCACATTACAATTTCAACTTCTTTCCAATTTCCAAGTTAACGTTATAGGGTTTAAAACAGTGTATGTATCTTTTGATGTGGGTCGTATGGTTTTACAGTATATCCGTTAGTTTTCCTCCGCCCATCTCTCTATATAGCATGAGAACATTTAAAACTGGCGCAGTGTTTTCATTGAATTGTCTTGGTGATTGGCGATTTTAATGGAGGAGATAAAGCAGAAGCTGGTGGAATCTGGAGTTATAGAACGCGTTGTGGACGATTTCAATCTCTGATGGAGTTGACTCTATTATACCACCATAAGCGAATCAGCTTAGGTGACCAAGTATCGCCTGCCCAAGTGCAACGCAGACCTACTGTTGTTGAACACTATAGCGATGCCGAGGACATCTTGGAAACTTTCAAGAACCGTAAAATAGTGACGCTGGTAATTTTAAAATAGTCCACATGTTATCAAATAATTATTTATATTTCCTCCAATTGAAAATCATATTCTTATTAACGTGTTAATAAATCTACATAATCAGGTTATGACTGATCCTGACGCTCCTGGCGGCGGCGAGTATCTGCACTGGTATGCTATAATCCTCAACTCAAGTTCTTCATCATTTTGCATTCAGAATACATTAAATAATTTCACAGTAACATTATTAATCGCTACGTTGCACTGCAGGTTAATTACCCATTCCCTTGATTGTGAGCAAGGTATATTGATATGGTTTTGTTTCTTTCTTTGACCTTCACATCGACTTCCACAGATTTAATGGCGCCGTGGGTGAATAAGTTTTTGTTTCTTTGTGGTGCAATATCATCAGCAAATTTTAGGGAGGAGGTCGTCGCCTATGAACCTCCAAGAGTGGGTGCGCGCAAGATGGTTTTGACATTGTTCAAGGTTGACAACCCTATCAACTCCCGGCGCTCCGTCCTTGTGTCCAACTCGCGGGAGAAGTTCAGTACCAGAGCTTTTGCCCATACTAATCAACTCGGACTCCCTCTGGCTGCTTCTTTTTTCAACATCAAATATGAAAATCCAGAGAATCAAAAGCCTAAAGAAAATGTAGCATCAACGGAGAAGCGGAAAAAATTCAAGAAAATAGCGGATTCTTATTATTATTATAATTATTAACACTGTATAAGTACGGGTGCATTGTAGATTGAGTGCAGATGGATATTGTTCTGAAAATCCCATAAAATAAACTTTATTTCTGGTTTGTGGCTATTTATTATTTCTGCTGATATGGGTAATTCTCTGCTCCACATGATTATTTATGCATGAGGAGCTCTTTTATAAAATTCGAGACGGGAAATAAAAGCCTCGTTCGCTGTTTGATATAGCTAAATGTAATACAGCGTAATGTTTGTGTATCGTTTATCTATGTAATATGGGTATCTATTTTTTGAAACATTATTATTAATGAAACTAACTGCCCAGTAAATCAATTGACGTAGAGAACAGAAGTTAAACTAAATTTTCCCTGCCGCCATCTTTAAATATAAATAGCAGCACTGTTAATAGCAAGATACAATGGATCTCGACATTCTGATATCTCAAGCAAAGGTCTAGAACAGAAATAGAATCTTCACTGCCATGAGACTTTAACCCCAATTTGATTATCATTTGGAAAATGTTGATGTTAAAAAATTGGCTTTCAATGCAAGATACATTCTGTGTAAATTTAGTTTTGTTATTAGTAGAGGTTTAATTGATGAAATGAGTGTTATCACAGCAAACCCTTGTTTTTTTCATTTTGGTAGATGCGCAGCTCATTCACGAGAGATCAGGATGTGGAAAAGTCACAGACTTAGCCTTCTGATCACCTATAAACACAATATAAATAATAATAATAATAATGTTTACTAAATTTCTCACGAGAGGCATCTACATGACATATTGCAGGCTTTTTTTTTTTATTGGCACAGTTACATTTTTGTTAATCATATACTTATTGACTATAGGCGGTTAAATTTTGAATATTTTTGAAGATATACTGTATCCATTATATCTTTTTTTGGAGATATATTTTTTTAGCAGTATGATCAGCAATGATCATCTATTTTGGGATATGCTATTAAGCATCTACAACAAGTACTGAATTCAATCATATTGTGATGGTGAACCCAAAATAAAAATCAATCATCAATTTAGCAATGCTATAGTCAATCTAATTATATCACAAATTATGTACAAATCTTTATTCTTTGTAGAATTGAGCCTTCTGTGATCCATCATAGTTATAAGAAGATTTTCGGCTTAAATCACATATAGAAAGACCTTAATATAGTTCCTTAATATAAGGGATTTTAGAAGGACTGGTCATTGAAAATAAACTTTTGCTTCTCAGATCAAAACATATTTTATTCTCCTCTTTGCCTTCTCCAAATCGTAGAATTCCTATAAAAATGATCCTTGGTTTCCTTCAAGGACAACACAAAACCATAATTCCAACAAAAGGAAGTGATGGAATATAACATTTGGAAACGTTTTGATTGTCCTAAAAATGTGAAACATGTCGGATGTAAATGGGTTTACCAAATAAAGTATAAATTAGATGGAAAAATTGACAAGTACAAGGCAAGTCTTGTTGCCAAGGGTTTTGCACAACAATAAGTAATTGATTATGAAAAAACATTTGTGCCTATAGAAAAATGGACTACCATGAGATAAGAGCTTGCATTATTAGCTCAAAGAGGATGGAAAGTACACCAAATGGCTATCACCTCAATAAAGACTTGCAAGAGAAGTGTATATGACTCAACCTCCATGTTTTGAGATCAAAGGACAGGAACACAAAGTATGCACATTAATCAAGGCTTTATATGGGTTGAAACAACCTCCACTAACATGGTATGCAAAAATGGATAAGTACTTTCGCAAGGTTGGCTTTAAGCAAAGTGAATCTAATGATAACTTAAATATGTGCCAATAGGGTAAAAATATGGTGATTCTAGTTATGTACGTGGACAACTTGATCATTAATGGTAACCAAAATGATCATATTGTGCAGGTAAAAAAAGAGTTATGTGCTAGATTTAAGAAGAATGATCTCGGATAACTTCACTACTATCTTGGAGTTGAAGTATTACAACATCCAAATAATATTTTCATTACTCAAGGAAAGTATGCATCTAAGATACTCAAAATATTTGGAATGCAAGCTTGCAAGTTGATTCTCGCCCTAATGGAGAAAAACTTAAAACTTTCAAACTTTGAAGGGGGAATTGTTAAACAGCACTACTTAGAGACAGTTGATTGGAAACCTTATGTATTTGACAACCACTCATCTAGATTGATCTTATGTAGTTAGTTTTCTCTTAGATTTATGCATGAACTAAGGGAAAGCCACTGGAATGTAGCAAAAAGGGCCCTTAGATATATCCAAGGGACAAAACATTTTGCTCTTCTCTGCAAAAAGACTAATAACTTTGTACTTGGTGGATATTAAAATGCAAATTTTGCTAGAAGTATTGATGATCAAGCATCAGCATTCGATAAATTGAGGAACATGGGATCAACAACAGTTTATTGGATTTGCAAGAATCAAGAGAGAGTGGCAAGTTCTTTGGTAGAAGCAGAATATATATCAGCATGGTAAGTAGCATGTGAGATTGCCTAGTTATGCTGAGTTTTGTAGGATTTAGGGATTCCTCAAGCAAAATCCACATCTTTATTCATTGATAGCCATTTTTCCATTCCAAAACAATGAATGCCGATAAAAAGTAATATTACATGAGGACACTCATCACAAATGACGTCAAACCGATATATTGTCCTTTAGAAGATCACATCTTAGATATTTTCACAAAACCTCTTAACAAGATCAAATTTACTAAGTTCAGAGAAGAGCTTAGTATCTATTGTAATGTATTTTTGGATCAAATGGGGAAATGTTAGATGATACAAAATACATAAACTATAGTTTAAATATTTATACTATTTAATTATCTAGAATATTTAATTAAATATTGGAGACTTTTTAGAATAACTAGTTGTTATAAGAGATATGATATGTGGTTTCTTAGGAATGAATTTAGGAAAATAGTTACAAGTGTCTTTATAAGTGCATTGAATGTAAATAAACACTTGTGAATGAAATAGGTGATCCATCAAAAATTAGTTTAGGACACAATCTTATTTAAAACTTGTTTCTCTCCAATTGCAAGGGTGTTGAGTGATTGTGTGTAAGCTCTTACATAATTTATGTAATTTTTCTTCTCTTTATTAATAAAATTTGTGTGTCTCACACTTATGCTATTATCAATACCCCCACCTCTTGCTCAAGAGAGGTTGGCATAAGGATGTCAAGTCCTAGCAGTTGGGGGATAAAGGAGGAGATCATCTTGGAGAATAAAGATAATATTAAAAACATTGTTACTTCCAAATTTAAGGATAAGCTATGGGATGATAAGGAGTCACATGGAAAAATGAAGTTAAGATATTATAAAGTGGTGATCAACTCCACTCTTGCTAACCAGAATTATCTTTCTATCTTGATTAGTGCTAAGAAGAAAATGATATTGCAAAGATAAAAACTAGCTCTCATGAGCTTCTCAGCATTGATCTATTCTCAAAACACCTTGGGATGAAAGAATATGCAAGATGAAAATCACTTTCTCTTATATTGTTTTAAAACATCTTCCATACTACCAATCTTCTCAACTTATTAAGTCAACAAAACTAAGCTTCTCTCCCTTCTTTTTTATCATAAAAATAAAATAATAAAAAACCTCAATTAATGGCTTAGTTTCTTAAGGTCTCATAGACCATATTAATCTTTGTGGACAATAATCACCACCACAATCATCATCATTTATTTATTTTTTATTCCCACTTATTTTTAATTAAATCTATTTTTTTTTTTTTTTAAATTTTCTTATTAAAATTTAAATCTTTTTGACTTGTATTATTTTATTATTAAATCAATATTTTCTTAATTTACAACAAATTTAAACAACTTATTTTAATTTCATGTGAAATATTATTTAAAACTAAAACCTACCTTGATGTCAAATAATTTCACTATCTTAATATTATCAATAAATATTATAAATGAGTTTATATATCTATGAGATAGTAGTTGTAAACATTTAATATTAAAAAAATTATTAATAATAAAATATGATTGATTGGAGACCTCCAAAGTGATTCATATTGTTATAGATTTCCTGAAAGGCATATGTGATTCCTAACTTTTAGGATGGGAACTTCATCCATCATGAGGGACCAAAGAGAGCCTTGAGAGTAAACCACTGTTGGAGTAGGAACCTTTTGGATTATGTATTGGATGATTAACTCTTAGGAGGTAGAAATAATAATATTTTATCAATTTTACTTTTTGACCAAAAATCAGTCAACTAATGATTGAAATGGAATAATTATTGACCAAAATTTGACCAAGAAGGATTAAGAAATTAGATTTTTAGTTTGATTTTTGAATAAAGGTGGAAGGGAGGAGATAATTGAAAAATGTTTCTTGAAGTAAGAAATAGGAGATTAATAATAATAATTATTTAAAAAATTAAAATTATAAGAATTATTTTTTAAAATGGAAAATATAATTATATCTAATAATTGACCTTTTTCTTTATTAAAATAAATTAGTCAATTAGTGGTTGAGAGGAAAAATTATGGAACAAGATTTGGGCAAAACTTTTGTTACATGAAGAAATAGCAATAGAAGATGAAGAATTAGAAGTTATTTCATGTTAATTGAAGAGATGGGATTATATGAATAATTATCAAAATTGGAATCTAGATGAGTTAATGTCATATAAGGTTATTTAAATTGATTTTGGCATGATGAAATTTCAAGTGATTACTAAGATGAAAAGAGATTAATGGAACAATAAAGATTTATGAGATTAATGGAACAATAAGGATTTATGGTAGGGGATAGAAGTAAGAGCTCGCAAAATTAAAGAGGGTAAGAATTAAAGAAGAGTAAGGCACATTAATGATGAAGAGAATCTATTAGAGAGATAAAATAGAGAGAACCAAAATTCTTTAAGGTGACCAACAAGAGGGGGAAAGGAGGAATAGAGAGAAAGGTCTAGTCAAGAGTCCACAAAGATATGGTGTGAGGGTAAGAATTAAAGAGTAAAGCACATTAATGATGAAGAGAATCTATTCCAGAGATAAAGTAGAGACAACCAAAATTCTTTAAGGTGACCAACAAGAGGGGGAAGGGAGGAATAGAGAGAGCAGGGCCAAGTCAAGAGTAGAGGGAGATATGGCAAATGACAAGTTTGAAAATTGGCTTAGCTTGTAACCATCTTCCCTATTAAAATTATCCAAAAAAATTTCTATTGGTAAAACTCATAAAATAATAAAAAATAGTAAAAAAAGACAAAAACAATAATTTTTTATTAATCTAAACAGATTAAGTATTTGGACTTATAAATCTGCTGTGCAGGAAATTTTTTTTGAAAGAAGATTATTCAATTATTATTATTTAATTATTACTTATTAAATAAGTATATAATTTTTTGTACGACATTATGCAACACTGTATATACTTTATTAAATTGGGTCGTTTATCTCAACCAACTCTTGCGTTTACATTATTTGTTCTTCTTCTTATCCTATTTACTAGTGATTAATAAACTTACATATCTTCCCTATACAAAATCATCTATCAAATCAAATTACAATGTAAATGAAATTGTATATCTTCCCTGAACAAAATCATCTATCAAATCAAATTAAAATGTAAATGAAATTGTATATCTTAGAGTTATTCACATTACAATTTCAACTTCTTTCCAATTTCCAAGTTAACGTTATAGGGTTTAAAACAGTGTATGTATCTTTTGATGTGGGTCGTATGGTTTTACAGTATATCCGTTAGTTTTCCTCCGCCCATCTCTCTATATAGCATGAGAACATTTAAAACTGGCGCAGTGTTTTCATTGAATTGTCTCGGTGATTGGCGATTTTAATGGAGGAGATAAAGCAGAAGCTGGTGGAATCTGGAGTTATAGAACGCGTTGTGGACGATTTCAATCCTCTGATGGAGTTGACTCTATTATACCACCATAAGCGAATCAGCTTAGGTGACCAAGTATCGCCTGCCCAAGTGCAACGCAGACCTACTGGTGTTGAACACTATGGCGATGCCGAGGACATCTTGGAAACTTTCAAGAACCGTAAAATAGTGACGCTGGTAATTTTAAAATAGTCCATATGTTATCAAATAATTATTTATATTTCCTCCAATTGAAAATCATATTATTATTAACGTGTTAATAAATCTACATAATCAGGTTATGACTGATCCTGACGCTCCTGGCGGCGGCGAGTATCTGCACTGGTATGCTATAATCCTCAACTCAAGTTCTTCATTATTTTGCATTCAGAATACATTAAATAATTTCACAGTAACATTATTAATCGCTACGTTGCACTGCAGGTTAATTACCCATTCCCTTGATTGTGAGCAAGGTATATTGATATGGTTTTGTTTCTTTCTTTGACCTTCACATCGACTTCCACAGATTTAATGGCTCCGTGGGTGAATAAGTTTTTGTTTCTTTGTGATGCAATATCATCAGCAAATTTTAGGGAGGAGGTCGTCGCCTATGAACCTCCAAGAGTGGGTGCGCGCAAGATGGTTTTGACATTGTTCAAGGTTGACAACCCTATCAACTCCCGGCGCTCCGTCCTTGTGTCCAACTCGAGGGAGAAGTTCAGTACCAGAGCTTTTGCCCATACTAATCGACTCGGACTCCCTCTGGCTGCTTCTTTTTTCAACATCAGATATGAAAATCCAGAGAATCAAAAGCCTAAAGAAAATGTAGCATCAACGGAGAAGCGGAAAAAATTCAAGAAAATAGCGGATTCTTATTATTATTATAATTATTAACACTGTATAAGTACGGGTGCATTGTAGATTGAGTGCAGTTGGATATTGTTCTGAAAATCCCATAAAATAAACTTTATTTCTGGTTTGTGGCTATTATTTCTGCTGATATGGGTAATTCTCTGCTCCACATGATTATTTATGCATGAGGAGCTCTTTTATAAAATTCGAGACGGGAAATAAAAGCCTCGTTCGCTGTTTGATATAGCTAAATGTAATACAGCGTAATGTTTGTGTATCGTTTATCTATGTAATATGGGTATCTATTTTTTAAAACATTATTATTAATGAAACTAACTGCCCAGTAAATCAATTGACGTAGAGAACAGAAGTTAAACTAAATTTTCCCTGCCGCCATCTTTAAATATAAATAGCAGCACTGTTAATAGCAAGATACAATGGATCTCGACATTCTGATATCTCAAGCAAAGGTCTAGAACAGAAATAGAATCTTCACTGCCATGAGACTTTAACCCCAATTTGATTATCATTTGGAAAATGTTGATGTTAAAAAATTGGCTTTCAATGCAAGATAGGGGAGAGATTCCTATTTTTGTGCAGGGACCGGTAGTTGATATAATACTGGTCCCACCAAACCACCAGTGATTAAGACTTTTGAAACCAAAATTTAAACAGAAATAAATAACATTATGTTTAAATAAGTCTTAAATTATGTCCAAAAATCACCCATATATTGACTGGGCCCACAACTGTCCATAAATAGTATTTAACTATTTAATATTACAAAACATATTGACCCAAGTAGAAAACAGCTAGAGCCATAAAGGCTTCCAAACTAGTCTATTCCAGAAGTACAAAACAGCAATCACTTCAACCCCCACTCCTCAGAACTGCAACTTTGCATCCCAAATAAATATGCTGACCTGCACATAACAAAAGGAATGTATGTCAGCCATAACATCTGTGTTGTTCAACAATTAAACACCCTATGTTCAATAAATGACACCCAACCCAACAACAATTAAATCCAATTTGTTCAATAAATGACACCCAACCCAATAACAATTAAATCCACTTTGTTCATTACCCAGACCCAACATAACTCAAATAAATGACAACCCAACTCACTCTATTTCCTCATTAAAACAGATCAAAGCAACATGGATCAACAAATAGAACAATTCCCAACCATTTAGAATAAAGCAAATAAATCCATACCACACATTCAAAATGAACCATTGCAATCCATCTGCCATCCATGTCCACACAATTAAAATCAAAGTCCCCAAAACTATAAAAGAAGTCCACTCACTGTTGAAGGTTGCATCTTAATGTTTTCACTTTCAGCAAAGATCAAGACAACGAATCACAAAACAGGCCAATATATTCAAGTGAGTTTATATGAAGTACAACTCATTCTCTACAGTTCTGTTTTATTATTTCATTTATCAAGATTTCTACATTACAGTTCTTTCCATTCATTTATCAGGATTTCTTAAAATTGAACAGTCTGCCATAGGGTGGTGACAAGTTAATTCTAACAGTTAACAGTTAACTTTTTATACAGGTTTATGTATGTGTTCTAGCTTATACAGTTAGAGTCCAACCTTAGCTTTACAACGGAAATTGAACCTTGAACTAGCCTTACAGGAATCTGAGCGATAGCTTGTTTAACCTAACAGAGAACCCCGAGACACCGTGAAACCATCATACACTTTCATGCCTTGAATTGAAGAAACTCGAGCAAGATAATAGCATCAGCATGCATGCCGCTGTCATTTACAGGCAAAGACCGGGACGGACAAAAACAAGACAGCGAGATTGTTAATGAATCCTGAGAACCCCGAGACCACCTATACATCAGATATCCCTATAATTGACATGAAACAAGTAGCAGAATACTTGCGCCATCAACAAGACTAGAATTCGATCCCGAAAACAGCAGAACAGCTGCCATTCTTTGATAGAACAGCTGCTAATAGTGCCTTCCTCAACTGAACAACAATGAAGCCCAAATGGAAGCATAGCATATGTGCATTTTCTAAATGAGAAAAGGCAGAAATTGAATAGAAAGCCCATGCATTTTTATTTGCTTCAATGATTCAACCAAAGCCTACAAATTATATGATGAAGTCGTCAAAGACATAATCATCAC
>APFE030765077.1:4877-17814 GCA_000404065.3 Pinus taeda
AATCAAGTCCTGATAGGCTGTCGGTCAGGTTGACTCTAAGTAACTATTTCAAATCAAGCTTTTGACTAAGGCTTAGCCTCCTTAGCCTGAGAGGGCTCTCTCAAAAGGGTTATTGATTTTGATTAATGATAACATGGCTAACTCTTGTGGTGTAACAACATAGAGAAATATAAAGGCTGGATAAACATTACATAAGTTTCCATTGGGCTTATGGAGTTAATCATACTTCAGTAAACTATGACACTTCCTTTACATAGAAGTCAGGGCACTTAGCATTTAGATATTCAGAACACCACTAATATAAAACCACAGTTCATACATGCATACAGGAAGTCAGAGCACAAGCAGTGAATTCTGAGTGATTATACATATATGCAACTGTAAAACACATTTAGGAAAGAACAAAACACACATTTTGAACATGAAAATCCTTCATGAATCCTGAGAAGAAAAGCAGACAACTTATATTACTGAAAATGGTCTTTACATAAGCTAAAACAGTACTTCTGTTATCAAATTTCCAACCCTCATTACATTGTTGTTTCAGCTATATATAGAATCCTTATTCTAACTAATTCGAGCTTCCTCCTCCAGCATGAGGGGAATGTAATAACTCGATCCTTATCTCTAATGACACCTATCAGCTATTTAACTGACTAGTAAATACAATAAAGTGCTGACTAGAATTTTTAAAAAGTTCTAAATTAACTAGGACTCTAACTCCGTTTCCATGCCATAGTGGCTACTCCTCGTTCTTTGACACCTGGTCTTCTTTCAAATTGGATAAGCTGGACATTTGATACTCCATATTGACCTTGAACGCTGAATCCTTATCTGCCCCGTGCTATTAGGAGATGTCCCCTGCTTCTCGGCTTCTGTTTTCCACAATTTGCTCAAATATATAACAGCACTTTTTTGAGCCTTTAATAACCCAAGGTATGGAACGTTGCCACGTTTTTGATGTGCTGTAGACTGTAATGATGGATAGGTGTCTCTTTTTCAAAATTCCCGCTCATAATATCAAATTGTTTGTGTGCGTTAAAATCATCACCTACAGCAGTTTCGTAGCGCGCTACGAAACTGCTGTTTTATTTAAAACAACTTGCTTTTTTGACCCGAGAACTTATATCACCCAATCATTGATTGCCAAAAACTCCCTTTGATTTTTCATATGTGTAATAGGGACTTATATGTTTTCAAAACCATAAGCCTAAGTAAAATTGACAAAAATTTGGAGCAAAACCTTTCTTTGAAAAGAAAATTCATTTATCAGGCAACTTGCCTAGCTGTGCCTTCAGGTCTCTAGCAGCTTTCTGCAATTGATTAATCTCATCTTCAACTGCTTCTTTGGCTCTTCATGGCTGCTATATAATCTTCTTCAGATGTGATGACTGCCCTGTTTGTATCTTTTTGCTTAACTTTCTCAGTTTCCTCTGTTCTGGGCAGTGCTTCCTGTGCTTGCTGAAATTTTCTGGTCATAGGTCTTCTAGGTTTAAAAATAAACTCCTGAGCTGGCTCATCAAATTTAAGCCTTTTTGAGGCCTTGGTTTTCTTAACACTTTCTTGTGGTGACTGTGTCAAGTCAATTTGAATTGGTTTAGACTGCTCTAATTCAATAGCCTGTAATAAATCATTTCGGCTTGCCTTAGACACAGGGCTCTCTTCAACAGCTATAGCTTTACCTTTTTCTTTATTAATTTGGCTTCTTGTCCTTACCCTTGAGACTGCTTCAGATTTTCTTGCTTCAGGTAATGTCTTCTTACCCTGAGTCTTTTCCTTTGTTGATTGCTGAGGTTGTTCTTGAATGATTAGTGGCTTCACTGGTTTTGGTAGCTGTGGCTTAGTTTGCTTTTTAGCTCTTGCTTCCCTTTGAAGCTCAGCTATGGTGAACTCTCTGGCTGGTTGTGGAGTAAGGCCAGTCTTGCTTTGGAATCCATCCATGAAAATAAAATAATTCCAGTCTCTGCCTATCTTTTGGAGGCCATCTAAAACTAGTAACTTAATCAAACCATGATGAAATAAAGAGGTTTCACAGTCCTCTTTCCTCAGCTGCACCTTGTCACACATCTTACTCAAACTGCGAAATAAATAAAAAGGAATGTCTATGGAAACTTTCCTGGTGAAGTGCAAGAGCAGTTTAAAATGGCAAGAATAAACCTTATTGTACCTTTTTTCACAGGTCAAATACTTCTGTATGCAGGTGAGAAGAAGAGCATAATGTTCCTTGACATAATGTCTGGGCACTGCTTTTGTTAAATCTTCATTTACATATGCCTCTTTCAAAAACTCCTTACATGGATTCATATCAAATTTAAAGTTTTTAAACCATTCTTCCCGTCCTCTTGGGATATCTGTTACAACAGCTATTGCTTCTGGAGAAACCTGTATTTCTAACATGGCTACCTTTGAATTCAAACCAGTGAAATTTAGCGCAAATTCCTTAGTTACCTATGCATGCCCTCCTTGTAGCTTTTTACAAAATTTCCAGCACCCGGCATCTTTGAACGCTTTCTTCACGCCTTCATCTCTCAACGTTATGTCCAGGCCTTCAAGTTCATTCCTCTGACATTTTCCAGATCTGTGCTCTTTTCTCTCCATATTTTCCTTTGATATCTTCACACCCAAATTCTAACAGCTTCGATCGGGATGATGGTTCAGCTCCTTTTTTAACTCAGCCTC
Organism: Pinus taeda; assembly: GCA_000404065.3. Taxonomy (NCBI): domain Eukaryota; kingdom Viridiplantae; phylum Streptophyta; class Pinopsida; order Pinales; family Pinaceae; genus Pinus; species Pinus taeda. The sequence goes on from APFE030765077.1 coordinate 7,557, forward strand.
GCTTGTAAACAGGCTCGCTTGAAATCAGCCTCGCTTGAAATTCAAAATGAAACACTTCACTACATAATCGACCGACTGGTCACTCATGCAGCACTTACGACCATCATTAAGGTCTATGCACGATAAAATCTCTTGGGAATGATATTCCTGTGCATATCAGCGATCTATTGGTGGAGTAGTGGCAAATGAACGTTCAGACATGATACAAAAGGTACACAGACTGACATGAGTAGACAAAAATGTTGACTCACCTACGGACTTGACATTTCGGGAAAGATTCGCTGCGAAATGCACGAATCCATGATTTCGCAGCACTGTTAGTTATAATTTTTAATGATGCGCAACGAAACTGCTTAATCATGACACGCTGCAAAACTGCTAGACCATGATTGCACTGCGAAATCAATAAAAGACACGGTGACTTGGCATAGACAAGACATGACTATGGAATAATAATGAGTGGAGGAGAACCAATAGAAGTGGAGTATGATCTAAGTTAAAAACCTTTAAAACTCCCAATCCTAAGTGAGACAAATAAAAATGAAACCATCTTAAACATAGAACTTTGTCATCGAACTAGGGTATGCAACTATATGCATCAAATCTTTAGTTCTAAGTGATAACAGCAGTAATCCATTTGAATATATTTTGCAAAATATTAAGCATCATATTTTTCTTAAACAGAATATATTGTGGGAACTTTCTCTACGATCTGCTGATCTCCGTACCTGAGAATCTCCACCCAATGTTGAATTGAGAAATCAATGAAAGGTAGCACCTCCACAAGAAACAATAGTGTGTAAGTTAACCAAATATCTCTATGGTATAAAACAGACTCCCAGAGCCTGGTACATAAAAATTGATGAGCATTTTGCACAGCACGGCTGAAAGAGAAGCCCTTATGATCCTAACCTCTACTTCAAAGATCAAGGGGGGATATTGTGATCATCGTTCTGTATGTCGATGACTTAGTAACCACAGGTAGTTATGAGAAGAGAATTTTGGCAGGATTTGAAAAGGTCCTTTGACATGACCGATCTTGGTCTATTGCATTACTGTCTTGGTTTGGAGGTGTGACAGACACATCACCGGATATTTGTATATAAAAGAAAATATGCCAAGACACTTATTGAGAAATCACATATGAATGGTTGTAAGCCCATGCAAACTCCCATGGTACTAGACCTAGTAGGAACTGCACCTCTTATCATTCAAGTGACACGTAAGTTACAATGTGGCACACAAATAAGTAAAGTAACATGGAACTGGTACTTGCCCCCATTAATCCAATGCATTCAAAAACATCTGGAGGTGTTGAAAACCATGTAATTCACCTTAGTTCAGTGGTTTTCGAATGTGTTGGTGGATAGGGTGGAAAATAAAGGGGTAGATAATGTCCATTTGCTCACCGACGTGATGTGCAAGTTTTCAGAGGGCTAGCTAAAGGAGGAAAGCCAAAGGTTGGCAGAGAGAGATGACTCCACGCCATTAAGGCAGGTTGATAGAGAAGGGGTGGGCCTGAATCAGGACAGTGATCTACCAGTTCATACGAACAAATAGTCCTTCATTATGGACATACTTAGGAAACGAGAAGGGGTATGTGTCTAAAATACAAGGATAGAGTGATGGTTAATCATGGGGAGGAGAGGATTTCCCCCATAATAGATTGTTAGTGTGATCGTCTCATTAATAGGATATGTGGCAAGAGGAGTGGGAAGGTATGAAATCAAGAGGGGAAACATACAAGAGCAAGGTCGGGGTGATTATGATTTTGAACAAACTGCTCGCAGGGGAAAATGAGAGGAAGGACGTCCATAAGTACACACGAGTGAACAACAACATCGCTAGCAGGTCAAAGTTACTGAAAATGGAGAGGGAAAGTACTCAAATATCGGCGAGGCAAGTCTCATCTGGGGTGTCATCTTTAAATCATAGCTAGGGAGCAGGCTTCATTGACATAAGGCAAAACACTGAAAGGTGGTGTAATTGTGAGTTGGTGATAGTAATTTCTATGAGGGAAATTCAGTTATCAATGAGTGCAATGAGTAAGAGCTAGAGTGATGCTAGTAGGCCAAGAGGTAGTTCCCGAGTGGATGCTCAGGGCTTTGAGTTTTGCAAACATACATGCATGGAGGAAGTAGCGGAGGTTGTTGCTAAACAGTCACACAAAAGGGAAGGATATAGTGGAAATCTAGGAGAGTGAGGTTCGAAGACATTGTAGGGTTATCTTTGATGGTAGAATAGAGGAGGAAGGAGATTGGATCCTCAACAAAGGGAAATCCAAAACATAGATGACTGTGTACCAAAAGACCTTGGAGACTGCTTGGCATGTCAAGACTCTAGTGGAAAAGCTGCAAGCAGAGGCAGCAGAGTAGAGGAAAAAGAGGCATCTCGAGACAGAAATCGAGTTAAAATCTATAGACCAACGCCTAAAAGGAATTGAAGAGGCTCTCAAGGGTTTGGTTAACATAGAGAAATTGCATGTTGGCAGAATTGGGGATCTTAACAAAATGTTCTCAATCTATCTAAATTATATCGATAATGTGGATATATCGATGGGTGTAGAGATAGGAGATTTGGCCCGCTTGAGGAAGTATCGAGTTCGAGAGGCTTGCACTGCAGGCGGCTGTCCACTGGCAATCCTAGAGGCTCCAGCGACAACCCTTGTGGAGGACCCAACAATGGGGCCAACGACGATAACAACTCCAAGCAAATAATATTGTGTTAGTTGATCATGGCATCAAGCAATATTTTGTTTAGTTTTGTGTTATGTTTATATAGGTAGTATTGTAGTTATTTTGTCAAGTTTAGGTCTGAAGATCAAAGTTATATAGCTATTTAGATAGGCAAACCTACATACAGTAGCAGTGGGAAGGGGAACATTTTTTAACTCTATAAGGGAAAGTAAAGACAGAAAAATCTAATGGCATGCCTAGTTAAATGTGTGACAAAGCGAATCTTCTTCTACAAATGGTTTGGTAAACCAGCTACTATTTTTGTTGTATGTTTATTTAGTAATATATTGAAACTTTACTAACTTACAAAAAATTTATCTTATTATCTTTCCCTTTAATATATTGTCTATTAAAAATATATGCTACATATTAAAAGATATTAAACTCTTAGAAACTTAATCTCTCTTATAAATATGAAATATTTGATATGATAAACATAAAATTTTATGTAAAAAAATTTAAAAATATATATTGTGTATTAAAATCTGACTGTAAATCTGCCTTACGCTGACTGTAAATCTGACTGTATATTGTGTATTAAAATCTGATTGTAAATCTGACTGTATATTGTGTATTAAAATCTGACTGTAAATCTTCCTTACGCTAACTGTAAATCTAGTAGCATGAGTTTCATTTTACGGAGGAAGAGCTCTCATATAAAAAGTGCTACACATCACAATTATACTCCTTGCTTTTCAATTAGGCATGAAATAATTATAATTGTGTGTCAGTGTGGGAAGGTTAGGCATGAAATAATTATACTCCTTGCTTTTCAATTAGGCGTGAGTTTGACATCCATAAATTTCACAAATCATTTAAGATGACATAAGTCTATAGCAATAGTTTAGGATTTCTGGTTATTAGACTATACACAATTATTTTATAGGAAGAAAACCAAAACCAAATACTAAAGCAAGCTCAATCCAATTCACTGCTAGTAATTCATCACAATTTTATAGTAATCGAAATATCAAAGTCATAAACTCATTTACAAACTTCCACAAGAAATCAACAAGGTGAAATCTCAATGTTTTTTCTCCTAATCAGGACAAATTTCGAGTAAGCCATTCTACTACATTTCATGAAAATATTGTTGCAACTGTGGTTGACATCAAGGGTGCTACTACTTATGAAGTTTCTGGGATGCCATCTAATTGTGTTTCACTAGGTTTGTTTGTAGCACTTTTTCTTGGGTTAAAGCTTGCCATGGTAATCAGTGGAATCAACAAAGGATCTAATTGTGGACATCAAATTTGCAAGATATAGAGAATATATTCTTAATGGAGTTCCTTCTATAGTGATTTCCTTGAACTAGAGGAAAGCTCAAAGAAGTGACACTGATTTTAAGGAAGTTGCTAAAATCTCCCTACTATTAATATATGTAGCACTGCGATATATGCAGAAGGGTGTTTATCCCAAAGACTGTTCCTTAAATGTTAATATTCCAACTCATCCTTCTGCACACAAGGGATTCAAAGTAACCAAACAAAGTACGTTAAAATTCTTAGCAAGATGGCAAGTTGTAACTGCACAGACACATTTCTCTTGGAATTTTATGTCTAGGGAACGAAGTATCGGTATAAAGTTAGCACAACTGGGTTGAGATGCTTCTGCTGTGGGAGATGCTTGTCATCTTAATTAAGTAAAGAAAAATAAGTGTAGAAGTGTTTTCTTTTCTTTTTCTTTACTGGTGCATTGATCATGCCATGGGTAAGTCCTTTGATAGGAAAGGAATTTAAATGATTATGAGAAAGATGAACAGTTAAATAGATGAGGGCAATAGAGAGAGAGGCTAGGGAATTGTAGTTCTATGATTTGGGTAAACGAGGAGAATTCTAGTTTCCCATTGGCTACCATATATATGGAAGCAACGTTGTTTCTATTTTTGTATGTGGGGTTTTGCTTCAATGCTCACTTTGCAGACCAATTTTTTTTAAGATGAAGTGAATGATAAGAGGAAGTTGACAGGGTCCTCCTCTGCTCTACTCTGCTCCATGAATTAGATAATGTGCATTTTAAGGTTAAATGGGTTGTGAAGGAATTCTCCCTGCTGAATTGACTGGTACCTAAAAACATACCCTTAAAATGAAATTCATATATTGAATAATAGTCTAAGATGTTGGTGCATGACATGTTAAAAAAATAAAGAAATAAATACAGTCATGTCTTCAAATAAAAAAAGACAAGTAATGAGTCTCGACATTACAACATGAAAAGCCAATTGTAAATTAGAAAGGAATCTTGTGGCTAAATATGCAATATGCTTATCCTTTGCTGAAGCACTGGCGAGATTTAGAGTGGTAGCATAGTTCTATTCTTTTTTCTCTGGCCTGTTATCAAGCTCAGGGGGCCACATTTGTTCCTCTTTATAGTCCCTTTTTGCAACTTTTTGACATGAGGGATATCAATGATCATTCATATAGATAGTTCATTAACTCCTTTTATGTTCAAGATTAAATCATATTGCAGTATTAATAACGAATGTAAAGTGTTTCTTGTTAGAGAAAGGGATGTTTACACGTTAGTAGAATGGGATGTTTACACGTTAAGTTCAGATTAAGGAGCTGAGTGGCACTACCAAGGAATGCATTGACCAAAACAATTTAATTAGGTCCCAAAACATTCATTGTGAATGCATTGAACTTTGAAGCCATAATGGAGAAAGATGAATAGCTAAATAGATGCTAAATAGATGAGGGCAACAGAGAGAGAGGCTAGGGAATTGTAGTTCTATGGTTTGGGTAAACGAGGAGAATTCTAGTTTCCCATTGGCTACCATATATATGGAAGCAACGTTGTTGCTATTTTTGTCTGTGGGGTTTTGCTTCAATGCCCACTTTGCAGACCAATTTTTTTTAAGACGAAGTGAATGATAAGAGGAAGTTGACAGGGTCCTCCTCTGCTCTGCTCCGCTCCATGAATTAGATAATGTGCATTTTAAGGTTAAATGGGTTGTGCAGGATGTTGGCTGATCAGTTCTAATTGGCAGATGGATGAATGTTGAGATATGTTGAGGCCTTCTAGAAAGGGATTTTTAAATGGGTGAAAAATCAAGGTAATACACAGTGGTTTGGGAGTTTAGTCATGGGGATTTATTCACGGTTGTTGATTTTGATAAGATTTATTTAGGGTCTTAGAATCTTGTTTTCCTCAATTGACCATTATTAGGTTTCAAAGACTAGTATGTAATGAGAAATACCTCATAATGGTGTTTATAATCCTAGATGTAGTCAAATGATCCCCTACAGAGGTCAACTCAGAAAATCCCCTTGACATACAATGAAAAATAATTCCAAGGAAAAATCATTTTTCAAAGATTAAATTAAAGTAAAAAAGGGAGGCTACACCCTATAATGTTTGAGTAAGCCATCTTAACTTCGAGGCTACACTAGTAAGTAATGAGGTCTCTATTCCTTGACCGGAATATTTCTGACCTGACTTTGATTTTGTTTTCAATTTTAGAACAGAATCCAGAACAACAATATTTTCACATTCATTAATCACTATATGATTTTTCTATGATTTTAAGGACCATTCATCCTCATAAAAATTCATATCCTTTCTCACCAATGTCCCCATTTGCACTTGAACTTAGATTACGTAGGCCTTGGACATCATAATCTATCCAACAAAGATCCCCTTTATATTCAAGGGTTCAATATTAATCATTTTCTCATCATGAATATGAATATAAATTTGACAAGAAAAAAGAAACAGATATGTAATACTTGTGGCTTCTCACCAACAAAATATTTCTTTGATGTTTTGTCCTTTAAGATCCTATGAGGAAATTGGTTCAAGATATAGAAAATTATGTTTCATTTTCTATTTTCTGTGCATTTGTCCTATCAACAATGTCAAGAAATTTTCCATCATTTCAACTCCTTTGCATTACATCCATGGATGACAGTTTAAAACTGAGAAAAATAAGTTTTCAATTTTCTATTTGTTGATAACAAATTCTGTACCTTTATTTTGTGTTATCTTTCGTATCACATTGAGGGTATTCAAGCAGAAAGCAATGCTTTGGAGCAAGTTATATGATAGGTTATCCTTCAGATATTTCTTTCAGTGCACTTTGATTCAAACTTGCAGCTACTTCAGGGCAACTTTTGGCAACAAGAAGAGAAAGATGAACAGCTAAATAGATGAGGGCAACAGAGAGAGAGGCTAGGGAATTGTAGTTCTATGATTTGGTTAAACGAGGAGAATTCTAGTTTCCCATTGGCTACCATATATATGGAAGCAACGTTGTTGCTATTTTTGTCTGTGGGGTTTTGCTTCAATGCTCATTTTGCAGACAATTTTTTTGTCTGTGGGATTTTCAGTAAATTAGAAAATAAAATTTCCAATTGTAAATTAGAAAGTAAAATTTCCAATTGTAAATTAGAAAGTAAAATTTCTACGAGCTAGGTGCCTCACAACCTGCCCTTTCTAAATATAACTAATTTCTATGTTTTTGATGTTGATCAACAGATTATAACTAATATGGAGAAATCAAACACACATAACACAGAAGATATAACCAGGGGAAAGCACCAGCCTAAAACCCCATCTCTGTATTATCATACAATTGGAAATATGTCTGGATTACACAAAGCCTTAGCTCGGAAGCTATCTAGATCTCAATACAATCCCTCTGTTGCTCATAGACAGTCAAAGGCTTCTCACAAACCTTCTCCTTTGCCCTCTAAGCCTCCTATTTCTATGCACAGTTTTCCTGGGTCCTCCAGCTACAACCTGTGTGATTCTCACCTCACACACAACACTGACCTCTGAAATAACTGCACAAACTTGAAGGAGATAAATCCTCATCATGGATAAGCTTCCTTTATAGGAAAAATATTCATCCAACTGATAGTACACTCTCCCTTCTCTGTTCTCAACTGGGTCTATGTTTGAACTGACATGCATCAGTTATCCATGAGTCAATACACAGTTATCTGAAAATGATAATTGCCACATGCATGCAAGCATCAACAAACTATATCTCATTAATTTAACAACTTGTTAAATTAATCTAACTGAACTTGACTAAGTTAAACTAAGTCAACGGATCCTCTCAATATAGAACTCATCCTTAATTCCTCAATCAGTGGAGTAAATCAAGGACACATTCCCCAATTAGTGGAGAAATAATTCCATGTTCTCACAAAGACTTCAAGTTTGCTTTTCCTTAACTAATTAACTCATGGAGAACTAATTAATTAATATTCCAAACTACTGGTAACAACAAATTCAAATTTAATTCCTATAGATAGACGGGGGACTACTATAAATAGGAAGGGACCCAGAAATGCTATTTTTAGAAGATGCTATTTTTAGTAGTTTCACCTCTCACCCAAGGTAGCCAAAATGCTCATTGCCCAAACTGCTATTTTTAGAAGTTATATTTTTACCACTTCCAAAATTTAGCATTTCTTGTTGCACACTTTTCAACATTTACATAAAGTAACTTTAAAACATAAGTTACATGTGCTTTTTGAAAAAGTAACTCAACAAAAAGAAAGACTTGAAGTCAAGACCTCTATTCTCATAAAGTAACTTTGGACCAAGTGAGCTAGTTTAAAAGGTTAGTAATTTTTGGAAAAGAGGAAGGGTTTTTCTTTTTTTAGTCACTGAATTTTTGGGGCGCGTGCTTACTTGAGAAAGCTCTTTTTTCTACAAAAAAAAAACCACACAACCCAACATGGACATACAAAAAAAAAAAACAAACCTTATGGCTTGAGGTTAACTTTCGCCAGAAACTAAATATTTTCCTCAATGTTTCTGATTTTTCAAGATCACACTAAGGCACGGTGAAAAAGAGAATACGCATGAGAAAAATCATTCCTTTCTGTTTCTGATTTTCCTAGATTGCACAGAGTCACAGGGAAAAGAGCATACGCAGAAATGAAAGGTATAGATCCGGTAATAAAAAAACAGAGCTAAACAAATCGAAATAAACAAAGAGATGAATAACTAAAACTGCAAATAAAGACTGTATACCTCCAAATCTCAAAAATGACGTAGCTAAGGCTACCACAAACCTTTTCACGTGAAACGAAATGGGTTCCTCACTGGAACAGATGCTCCTAACACAATAGAACCATCCTCTTGACCCGAAAGCAGTCAGAAACAATAGATCTACGAAACGACAGTGGGATGCAGCGGTACTAGCTTCCGATTTGGATCATCAACGAATGTGGCCCTCAAATAGCTTTGATACCATGTATGAATTTATAGGGTCAGTTCCTCATATAGAACACCAGAGGACACTGCTTACAATCAGATCATGGATCAATGCACCAATATTGTTGACGTGGTTAAAACCCTCAAAGAGGGAAATAGTCCATGGCCTAAGCCAACGTGGCCACTTTAGGCAATTTATTAATAAAAGAAAGAAAATTTACATAAGCTTCTCTCATTAACGGTCACCCTACAAATGAACCTCCATGCTCTTTAAATAGAGACCATGGACCAATTAGGCGTTAAGCCACAGATCAAGTGTTGGTAATACTGAGGAGAGAATGAACCGTCGGATCACTTCATGTCTAGAACATATCGTGACCGTCAGATTGTAAGTTACAAATATACATAGTAAAGAAACACACTTTACCTAACTCTACACTAGACCAAGTTATACTTAACTATTTCCTATGTGTTGGAATATCCTAACACAAAGGAGTGAAATATCTTCAACTCAAGAAGGATCATGAGTCAATATTTTTCTCATCAATCACTCAAGAAGAAAGTCCTCTAGCAACATCAAGATTAAGGAGGAAGCAAGCAATTAAAATGTACTTTTGCAAGGAAAGAAATAAATTGGTTGGGGCTGTAAATTTCCTTGTATGGAAGGAAAGTTGTTATAGACATATTTGGGCATTGCAACTCCAATCACATATGTCCATAAACCAAGGGCTTATGAGTCCCTAAAAGTGTTGCTTCATACCCTAAAGGAGCAAGGTCAGCTGATTACATCATCTCCCAGAAGTTCTCCATGAAGCACTGTTCAGAACTGGTCAAAACTGGACCATACAGATTGCTCAATACTTGTTACTAGGAATAGTGTCCACTCAGATGCTACTATTCCCACTAAGACTGGTAGCTATCTTAGAAACAAACAAGTAAAGTCTACTTTCGTTTTCCTTTATGCAAATAGATAAGAGTGGAACAAAGGAGACCTAACTTAGTCTTGCACTTGATTTCCTTTTTTGATTCCTCTCCTTCCTGATAGAGCTTTGCCGCTTCTTCTTCTTCTGCCTAGCTTCAATGAGCATCTATGGAATCACAGCAACATACTACTATCGAAGAACAAAGATCTATACTCATAAATAACATAGGACCAGATATGTGTTAACCATACAAATGCATATATAAGCAAACATACAAGACTATGGAGGAGAACTTGAATAGCTTTATTAAGATCAAGAATAGCAAGAGGATTACAACCATATGTTCTGACCTAGCATCATCCTCTAGCAAGAAAGCCCTTCTTCACCTCAAGTAAAGCTTAGATCACCCAACACTATGAAGTTACACCA
>APFE030765077.1:17834-28972 GCA_000404065.3 Pinus taeda
CATCACACCCTCTACACTGGGTATTCAGTATGGTCCAGTTTTGACCATTTCTGAGCAGTTTTTAGTGGAGAACTTTTGGGAGATGATGTAATCAGCTGACCCTGTTCCTTTAGGCAGTGAAGCAACAGTTTTAGGGACTTAGGAGCCCTATGTTTATGGACATATATGATTGGGGTTGAAGTGCCCAAAAATGTCTATAACAGTTGCCCCCTAAAGCATGAGGTCGTTAATATTTTTGATGTCGGGTGAAATTCTTTACCATGAGGATCTGAAGTTTTTTCGAGCTGGGAGGCAACCTGTAATAAGATACAATACAATACAATATCTTGACAACATTTGTTTCATGATCTAGTTGAGGTGGGCATTCCCATGCTCAGCTTTATAAATTCATTTTCATGTACATAGGACAGACAATCGTCTGTGTGGTAGACTGATTATTCGGACTCATCATCCTTTGATTTGGATGATCATCTGTTTGGCAACGATGTACATTTGATGTCTTCATATTCCTGAATATATCGCAGCCCGGATGGATGAAACTAGATCCGGGGTCTTCAAAACTCGTTCAATATTCACTCGGAGTACAAGCCGATCCATGTGAAAAATGTTTTGGAGTCGAACATGGAAAGACATCGCCTGATTACCAGCCAATGATGTAAGTTGTTAATAGGCACGAGAGGAGTCACCAATAATGACAATGACCCTCAAGGTACTACAGTACAATTCACGTGGTGTGAAAAAGGATTTGGTGTCGAACACCACACAAAATCTCTCGGTCGAAGGCCATTAATATAAACCTGTCGCCGAAAGTGAGAAACTTGCCATTGAGGCATGCAAGCTTCAAAGTACTGAAAGGGTTGTCCTTGGGTCAACTTCTTGGATAATGAGCTGATGTCAACAAGAAGTGACCTGGAGCATGAATGTATTACAGTGGATGAGACACAGGCAAATTTTCTGAATGACCTCTCTTGAACATATCGGTAACACTGATGATGGATTGGTAGCGTTAACCCCAAAGATGGATGGTGTGACAGACCAATCGTGATGACCAGTGAGCGGAACAACCCAACCCAGCTTGGATGCGAAAGGAAAGTGTCATGTTCAAGAGTGACTTGCTACCAATAAAGTATTTTCAAGTTTTCTTCCCAATTTTTGTCAGTCATTGTTGACCAGTACCTCTTTATTTTTGTCAATCTTGAGGAGGATAACATATGCTTGTTCTATAATCTAACCTTCAGGCGAGCCTGTCGCTATATTTTAGCGAGCCTAGAAACAGTGAAATTCATTCTCGTCCATTTGGACGAGTTTGTCGCTATTCGGTTTTAACGAGTTTAACGACAAAGATAACTCGGTCCTTTTCAATTTTAGAGAGTCTGAAAGGGACGGAAAGGATACTCCAAAGATTATTTTTTTTCATATAATCCCTTAAGTCCGAAAAAGCATAAAATAATATGAAAGGGATGAATTTTTGATAGTTTTAACGAGCCGAACAAGACAAGCGCTCGATCTTTTTGTGTAATAATCCCTCAGGTCCAGAAAGATTAAAATATAGAGGAGGGATAGCACTTCCAATGACTTTAACGAGCCGGAGAGGCCAATCGCTCGGCAATCTTTTCATATTTTATGAGTCAATTGAAAAGAGCTTAAAGGAGACTCGCTTTTGAGGAACGAGTGATGATTTCGGGTAGCAGCTGATTCCAAGTAAGGTTTGGAATTTTCCAACCATGGCAGTGTCACAAGGATGGCTAATAGAATCACTCTTCGCAGATGTTCCTCGAAATGGTAAACAATCATATGGACGTGAATGATCAGCTAAAAACAGAGTGGAGGTGATGGTGAGAACACGACCAAGGCTCAAAAGCTGGCAATAAGGCATTCACAATGGTTATTTACCGATTCATTTTTTAATGAGCTTAAAATCTGGGGGAAACATTTGCTCATGACTTATGTTTATTTTTTAACAAGCTTGAACTATGCACTAAAACTGCTCGGGGCAGGTTTATTTTTAAACGAGTTTGAACCCTGCGGTAACACTGCTCACCAGTCATGTAATAAGGATGTCCATTCAAGATGCCATTTTTTATGGGGCTTGCACCTTTGGTAAGCTTTGCCCCGAATCCTTTCTTTATGCAAGCTAGGAAACAACCAGCCTTACGGGTTTAAAGGGTTAGAGGTCCTACAAATTTAAAAAATAAATGGTCACTCTTCGCTTGCACGCGGAAAGGTTTGCATGCCCCCAGGTATAGCAAAAAATTCCCAGGTTACCATGAAAGTTCCATCCGCATAGCAGACAGAATGCTTCCTTGGCGATGTCTACCGAAATAGACAAAGGTGAGTGGTGTAGAGTTACTCCACTCACATAAACGAAGGTATCCTATTCCAGCCTAATCCCATTTTCTTGTGAGGACGGGTGTGTCAGACTAGTCATATACCCTCTGCGGAAACCTACTCTATACCCAAGGTTTTCCTGGCGAAACAAACCAGGGTGCATGCCCCCTGGGTTTCAGTCACATCCTCCTGAATCACTCGCGCTCATCAGGTGGATGGACTGGAGATCGATGACACATTCCTTGCATGAAAAGACCATTTAGGGATTGCATTTGACTATTTGCGATGTGTGAACCGAGGAATGACATTTGGTCTATGAGCTTGACCATTCTGCCTTCGTGCGGAAAACACATTACTCTAAAGAGTGAGGAGACGACGGCTCCCATGCAATAAATATAGTCGCATTCCAAGGAGTAGATTATAATCCAAGGGTCCTTGAACTACCATTATGTTCATTGTGAACGATTTTCCTTCTCAAAGTAATGGGCACATTTGGAAAGGATCCCTAATGGTCCGACTGGTTCCTTTGTCAAAGCCTTTTAGATTTTCTCATTTTCAGGCAAAAGCGATGGCGAACCAAGCGCTTTCCAAGAAGTTGAGGAAAGGATACTCACAGAAGCCCCTTCATCGATGATGGTACTAGCCATGACCATTCTGTAAGCTTGTACAATGATTCGGAATGGTACACTAGCTGGTAAATGGGGTCTGCGTAGTATATTCTAGTCGAAGGAAACGACTAGGTTGCTTGGTGGTGGGACTGAGTAGACAGCCGGATATGACTCTGATGAACTTCCTTCCTGCGATAAAGCAATGGGTGGACTACCCCCAAGTTCATCAAAGTTTGTGTTTAGGAAAAGAATTTGAACGGTGTCGTTCTCTTTCTCTTCAGTGACGGTATCATTTGAAGATAAACATTCTGAAGTCAAGACCGGGTCAACTGCTGCCTTGACTTTTTGACTTTCGTCTGGTATGGATTCAGATGGTTCATTCTCAATGATAGGCGCTTTAGCCGACCACAATGGCGGGCCAGCCGGATTTTCAAATAGTGGAGGACTTGGCAAGAGTTTTTTATATCTAGGAGGGATCCGTAGTGGTGAAGAAGGACGGCCATCCAAAACTCTTTTAGCTTCGTCAAGGAAGGGACAATGATGGATGGCGTGATTTCCTTCACACAATTTACAAGGAAATCTGGGATTCCTTTTCTGTCCAAATACTTCACTTTCACTCGTTGATGGTGTGCATTCAACATGATCATCAAAGGTTGATGACACCGGATTGTGCAAACGAGGAGACCAGTCCCTTAAGATTCAAGGGATGCAGGGACAATCTTGGTGATATTGGTCTCCATTGCAAATGACACAAGGATATTTAGGTTTAGACAGTGCGGTGTGAGGATTTTCGCTAGATGACGCTTGGTTTCCCCCTTTTGACTTTGGTTCCTTTTTCTTCTTTTCCTTTTTCTCTTTCTGCTTCTTCTTCTTCTTAGTTACTTGATTTTTATCTTTACCAGCTTTATCAAGTGAAGACGAAGGAGGAGAGGGAGAATCAAATGAAGTAGGAGGTTGGTGGGAAACTCTAGTATCATCTAGTTGTTGACTTGACTGTTCAGGAATTACGGTATTCTGAATGATAGAGGTAGATAAGAGCCATACATGCAAACCAATCTTCAACCCTGGAAGTGACAATGTGGCCATATGGGGCGCACCAACATCTCCCCAAGAGGAGAAGGGACTAGGATTTCCTCCAAGGGGAAATCCTTGGTTAGTAGACTCCATTTTCTCAACCTAAAGACCAACGAGGGAATTTGGGATGTTATTCCGATTAAAATAAATTTTAGACGCTTTGACACAACTTGTTTTTTCAATTTTAAAGAGCCGAGAAAAAACAAAAGATGACTCTAGTCGCCTTCGATTTTTAGTGAGCCTGAAGTGAGAAGTGCTTAGAGGACCTTTTCATTTAAGGAGTCTGAAAATGAGAAAAATAGACTTCTCTGGAGATCTAGGCAGAGGGGATTACCAAACCAATCGCAAAACTGCAGAATAATTTTTACAGTACGGCAGTCAATCTTCCCGAATGTTGTGTTCAGTGCATTGTGATTGATAGGGCGGCAGACACGACTTCCTAAGGATAAAGGATGCAGCCTATTGTGGTCTCCTAATATATACTCGACGGTACGTGGGAGCACAAGTCCGTACAGGCAATTACCGTCTCAGAGTGGAGGAATCACCCAACCAATAATGAAAACAACAATTACCAGGTTTGACGATGCCGGAATACGTCTCTAGCCTAGACCTCTAGATGTTGTGCGTTAGGTTCCAAAGCGTTGTTAGATTCATTAAATTATTTTAAGTTGATCTTGCTTAAAAATTTTCCTTTCAGGTTCACCGCGTGATGTGTATAAAATTCATAAAATGCAGTCTAAGATGATAAACAAATGTTTAATCTTCTTTTGGCAATGAAAATCCTAGTTACTAAGGAAATAAAGTTAAGAATCTTTCAACAAAGAGCACAGAGCACACGCTAAATGCACTGTCCTAAATCAAACCAAGCAATCTAAATGCAAATGCACATGCATGTATTTGTTTTTAGCCTTCTTAATGTATGAATGATGATAAGAAAGCAATGTGCAAATCTGAATTATTTTCAAAGCGACAATACTCAACAAATTTCTTTTCAAAATGAAGTGAAGGTAAGAGAGACACTTTGTGATTTCGAAATGAAAATTGCTTTTTTACACTTTAAAAACTACTAATTCAAATCATATGCAAGAGTAACTATATAATCTACTATCAAGAACAATGGGATTCTCTTCAATAACTGAAAATGGCAGCTACGACACTTTCAGATTTAGAAATGGCAGTTCGACTATGCTACTTATTTGCAAAAGAGAACTAAAAAAACACTTACAGTTCTTTGCACAATAGAGGCGGAATGATGTAAGAGAAGGGGGTTTTCACAGAGATACACTCACCACAGACAGCAAAACTCCTGAATAGGACTGAAAATAGTGAGGAAAAAACCAAAGTCTGAAGGTAAAGTTAACCTTCCCTAACCATCGCACCTGTCACACAGTGAATTCGGTATGCAGTGCACCTACTACACTCGGGAAGTGCGATGCATACAGACTGCCTTCAAGGAAGGGTGCGATGGTACCAGTGTGAGACTTTAAACAAGGTTTTACTCACAATTTGCAATTTAGTTCAGGGATTTAGGCCGAGTAAGTGATGTTCAGTATATGTAAATCACAGGGGTTGATCTAAGGAGGTTACTAGAGCCACCACTTAGGGCAATTAGACTGTTTGCAGATCAATTGTTTAATTCATAAACAAAATCTGAAGATAGACTAAAGCAGCATTGATCTACTTTGAATTTGTATAACAAATGCAGTTTGAAGGCTAGCTGGCTTGGCTTCAGGCTCCATCTGTAAGTTTAAAAAAGAAACAAAGATAGGCTAACAAACAATCTAGTCGCTCCCCAGCAGAGTCGCCATTTTGTTACTAGGAATAGTGTCCACTCGGATGCTTCTATTCCCACTAAGACTGGTAGTTATCTTAGAAACAAACAAGTAAAGTCTACTTTCGTTTTCCTTTATGAAAATAGATAAGAGTGGAACAAAGGAGACTAACCTTAGTCTTGCGCTTGATTTCCTTGTTTGATTCCTCTCCTTCCTAATAGAGCTTTGCCTCTTCTTCTTCATCTGCCCAGCTTCAAAGAGCACCTGTGGAATCATAGCAACATAGTACTATCGAAGAAAAAAGATCTATATTCATAAATAACACAGGACCAGATATGTGTTAACCATACAAATGCATATATAAGCAAACATACAAGAATATGGAGAGAACTTGAATAGCTTTATTAAGATCAAGAATAGCAAGAGGATTACAACCATATGTTC
Source organism: Pinus taeda (assembly GCA_000404065.3). Lineage (NCBI taxonomy): Eukaryota > Viridiplantae > Streptophyta > Pinopsida > Pinales > Pinaceae > Pinus > Pinus taeda. Next base: position 24,061 of record APFE030765077.1, read on the forward strand.
TGACCCAGTATCATCATCCAGCAAGAAAGCCCTTCTTCACCTCAAGTAAAGCTTAGATCACCCAACACTATGAAGTTACACCAGAAAACCAGCAACACTTCTCTACAAGATACAAGATTCCAGCCTTCGGATCTCTGTGATGAGGGATCCATATATAGATGATTGTAGGGGGGTGAGTCATCTTCTGGGATCTTGATTAGTGTCCTCTCTCTGATAGTTCTTGATTCCACTTGGAGAATGATGATCTCTTACCCATCCCTGGTCAAAAACAAAGAGGCAAGTGTCAGAGGGGAAGCTTCTGAAAGATTCCATGATCTTCCATCTCGCAATTTTTCCCTGCCATTTGTCCATTCCCAACCATTGCACCCTACAGAGGGGCCATTGAGTATGCATCACACCCTTTACACTGGGAAGGTGATATGCATCACACCCTCTGCACTGGGTATTCAGTATGGTCCAGTTTTGACCATTTCTGAGCAGTTTTTAGTGGAGAACTTCTGGGAGATGATGTAATCAACTGACCTTGTTCCTTGAGGCAGTGAAGCAACACCTTTAGGGACTTAGGAGCCCTCAGTTTATGGACATTTATGATTGGGGTTGAAGTGCCCAAAAATGTCTATAACAGTGCTAAGGGTGCGATGCATCTCACCTACCACATGCAAAAAGTGTGATGCATACTAGAAAGCCCTTCTGTAGGGTGCGATGAGCAAAAGTAGACAAATGGCAAAGACAGTTTGCAAGGTGGATGATCATGGAATCTTCCAGAAACTTCTTCTGTAACACTTGCCTCTCTGAATTCTCCCAGGGATGAGTAAGAGATCATGAAATCTCCAAGTGGAATTGAGAACTATCAAAGAAATGACACTAATCACAATCCCAGAAGCTGACTCACCCACCTGCAAACATCTATATATGGATCCCTCAACCCAGAGATCCAGAGGCTGGAATCTTGTATTTTGTAAGGAAGTGCTATTGGTTTCTTTGTGGAATATCATAGTGTTGGGTGATCTAAGCTTTTCATGAGGTGAAGAAGGGCTTTCATGTTGGGAGGATGACGTTGGGTCAGATCAATGGGTTGTAATCCTCTCTTCTACTTTTTCTATCAATAAAGCTATTTGAGTTTTTCTCCACATTCTTGTATGTTTGAGTTGATATATGCATTTGTGTGGTCAATATATATCTGGTCCTATATTGTTTATGATTGTAGATCTCTGTGCTTTGATGGTATTATGCTTCTCTGACTTTACAGGTGCTCTTTGAAACAGGACAAGCAAGGAAGGAGCGGAAAAGATATGTCAAAGGGGAGAGGAAACAAGCAAGGAGCCAAAAGAAAGATTGAGGTTGGTACTCTTTGCTTCTCCCTCATCTACTTCTCATAAAGGAAAACAAAAGTAACTTTAGTTTGTTTGTTTCTAAGATAGCTACCCGTCTTAGTGGGACTAGCAGCTCTGAATGGACACTAGATTTCCTGATAACAAAAGGACTGACCTAAATCTTATTGAGAATGAGGTCATGGATCAAATTAATGGATTACTAACCCAGACACCAAAAGAAGATACTCAAGCTCATGCTAGATACATGAAGGGAGAAGTGAGAGCCTAAAGGATTATTCTAGATACATGAAGGGAGAAGTGGGAGCCCAAAGGATTATTATATAATCTGTTAGGGTCCTATAATTTTTTTTATAGGATCATTTGATTATTACTGATGATTATTATGTTTGATATGTTGTAAATAATATTTCACCGTTCAAATTATTTCCAAGGAGAAGCCAAGTAATGAGCCCCAAAAATGGGTAACTTATTGGGCTAATTTTGCCTATTATTCTCGATTAATCCACCATTCTTCATAGTTTATACATGCTTTTGAGTATATTTATGTTAATTGAATGAATGAGAATAGTAACTTGACCATGAAGTCTAATATGTGCTTATTGCAGATTTTTGGACAACTTTTGGACCAAGGTTAAGCATTTATGAGCCAGTTGATAGCCAAATACGAGGGAACAAGGTTGAGGATTTGTAGGAAGGGTGTCTCCTGCACTAAATGGCCCCTTCCTCGAGTTCTCCACCATCAGCTTGGAGTTCAGCGGCCCACCAAATATGATTCCCAAGGGCAGCCAAGCAGCTTTTGTGAAGTGGCTGATTACTTACAGTTTGAGCAGCCAAGCCCCTTGAGTTAAGGAGGGTTGTTGGAGGTCCTCGTAGTGCATAAGTAGGAAGGCTTCCAGCCTTTGTAGTTTACTTCTTGAACATTTGTATTTCGCACTTTAGTGTTGCTCTGCCTTTTAGCTCATTTTCGAGCTTTTGCTGTAAACATTTTGTGACATGGTTATTTTTTGAGTAATGGAGATCAGTTTCACTTTGCATCAGATCTGAGCTTCTTCCTAGGAGGTTGTATCTCTTGGGGTTGGGCCCAACCTAAGTGCCAGTACCTCCTCTGTGTACTTCTATATGTTTTTGCTGCATTCATAGAATAATTTCTGCTAGTAGATTAAAATCTTGCTTGGTTACTTAGGTCATTTTTGATGATTGAAATATCTTTTCATGTTTTAGGTTGATTTGATAGTTTGATAAAGGAAAAGACCTGCAAAAAGGCCACCAAATCCTTGATCTCACCTCTCCCTCCTTGGGACCATGAGCTAAGACCAAGGCATACTTGTTACCACAAAAAAACATTGTTTTTGCCTCTTCATGCAATTCCTAGTGTTAGATTCTTCGTTGAAAAAGTTGATACCAGTTGTGATTACATACTTAGATCTATTCTTGTTTAGTTTTCATAGTTATCTTACATGATTTTCTGCCAATAAATTTATTTTCATCATGGTTTCTGGTTTCTATGTCAAATTAGGTTAAAATAGCTAGATCTTTGGTTTCCATAGTCAATGTTTGATCAGTCCTGGAAAATAGCGTGCAGAACACCTGTGATACCTCCCTGCCTACCCTTCCTCCATCAATACAACCTGCTCCACCCCCTAGCTCAGATTATTTTTCTTCATTTGTAACATTTTTTCACTTTGCCCTAATTCTACACTCTTGTGCAACATTGCTTCCTCCATCCGTGAACAACTCCAATCACTTTAATCACTCCTCAACTTCATTCACCAGGCCTTAGACCCCTTCACATCCTCATCCAACCTCCATTTCCGCTTTTCCACCTTTCTTCCACCATCAACCCTCCAAAATCCCCTTTTAGAACATCCTGTAGAACCCCTGCAGACTTCCTATAGAAGTTCATGAGAGCAGTTTTTTGAGATCTGAACATTGTGAAACTCTCTGCGAGGGTGCTAGGGACTCCTTAGGCCCTCTTCTCACCTTCCCAACCTCCTACAAGCACCTACCCCATTTCCTTTCGTGAATCAACCTCTTCACAATAAAAAACAGTTAAAGCATATGCATAATAATTCTACAAGATTACTCAAAAATACAAAAAGATGTTCCTTTTCAGATTTCACTTCAGAAGTAGCTTAGACACATGCACTTTATCTTTCCAAGAGTCAATAGCATCCATTTCTGCAACTTTCATCCTTTTTTCTTACACCAGTAGGTTTAGTCGGTAAAACTAGGGTTTGCTAGGGTTTGCATTTCCTTTCAACTTTCAGCTTCTTTCTGCAAGTAGATTAGCCTCCTTTGAGTTAGCTTTTATCCATCACAGTTAAAAGCTTCGTCTAAGAGCTCATAGAAGTTGGCTTAAGCTCCTAGTGGAATTGTGCCAGCTAATCAAGTGACAGCTTGCGGCAAGAGTTAGTACTTGTGCATATAGCACCGTCGCTTCCAAGTTTGTTACGAACTACCGGGTTGATAAAAGTAAAGAAGGAAGTCCCAGGAGTTGCAGCATTATTGCTGCAATACTGGAGCCCACCATATTTTTTGCGTCGTTGCCGGGGAGGTGTCAGAGTATTTGTGATTGCTGCTTTTCTTCTATTTTCTACTGCAACCTTCTACTCAGTAGTTTATTTCAGCAAGCGTAGAGTAGTTGTTTTATTTCCATTCTGCAATTTCATTTCCACAAAAATAGATTAGACATTTCCTGTTTTCCTAGACTAGTATTTCAATTCTGCAAACGTAGACTAACATTTCAATTCTGCAAGCGTAGATTAGCATTTCCTTTCTACAATTTCATTTCAGCAACATAGATTAGTCATTTCGCACTTTCATTTCAATTCTGCAATTTGCATTTCAGCAAGATTTATTGTAGTTAGTTGCAATTTGTTGTTCAGTCAATTTCAATTTTGTAGGTACAAGCAGAAGAAACACCAAAAATCAACCAAAAATATTCCCTTTCATGCCTCGTAGGAATAGAGACAATACAGGAAAATTATTACCCAACACCCCCACCACATCACTGGGTCACCCTTCTCTCTTCTTCGGTGGCAGTGATCCAGAAGAACCTATATGTGAACCTCCAAAGATATACGAAGGTCCTCTAACAGAAGAAGAGCAAGAGAACATTCCTCTTGAGACTATGGCTGAACACAGAAACGGTATAGGAGATGAGGAGAGATTAGAAGGTGTCTTTCCCATCTGAGAGACCAATGGGGACACCAAAATGAAAAACATAAGTCCCTCAGCCTTACCTCACTTCCATGGATTGACCACTGAAGACCCTGATACCTTCTTGTTTGAGTTTGTTGTCCTTTGTCAAACTTAAGACTATGCAGAAGATGAGCAAAAGTTGAAACTATTTCCCTCTACCCTCAAGGATGCAGTGTTATGTTGGTTCATGGGGTTACCTGGAAACAATATCACAACTTGGTCTCAAATGCAGCGAGCCTTTAACAACAAATACCGTGTTATGAAACCAGCTCAAGAAAAGATAGAAAAGATAGATCAATGCCTTAGAATTCAGCCTCTTCAAGGGGGTAACCTCCTTTACATTACATAAATGAACAATTCTTGGATGATTCAAATGA